>JAJONQ010000013.1:0-56371 GCA_036250385.1 Solanum microdontum | reverse complement strand
CGGTCCGTAGGTCGAGCCGTGGTCCTAGATCTCTGAACTTTGGCAAGGTGGCCAACCCACTGACCACACCTATGGTTTGTGGGCCAACCCACGGGTCGTGATTGGCCTCCGTGGCTGGCACCTGCAACATCTCAAAATCTGGTTTATTTCCCTTTTTCAGATACGGGGTGTTACATATCTAAAATTTGAAACTATTTAGAGGAGGTTTGAGTTTGTTTGGATTAGAAAGACAAAATCATCTCGTTGAGGAAGATGAACTCCTTTAATGTATATATATTATGTAAGCATGGTATATATATGTATATACACATGTTCTTCATAATTATCCATGATATATATTCAGTTATACACCATTTATACATTATCGATACATTGCATATATATGTATATAAATGTAAAAAGCCCTAGGATAAGAGGTGAGCTGACTAATGTTGTAATAAAACTAGATATGATAAAGGCATATAATAGAATTTCGTGGTTATTTTAAACCAAAGTATTAAGAAGGATGAGTTTTGGTGAGATGTTGATTGACATGATACACAAAATAGCCTCCAATATTTGTTTCGTTTCTTTATTATTATTTTTCTATATACTAGTTAATTAGTGATTATAGCTATCATTTTAGTTAATTACCACTCGCGACCAACATTCAGTGATAATTACGTGGGCTGGGGTTTTGAGTGTGTATAATTCACAAGTTTGTATAATTCAAAATTTGCATAACTTTTGTATAATATAATTTTTATAACTGTTTAAAGTTCATATGTTTGTATTTGTATAAATTCATTATTTCGAGTTATACAAAAATAGCTCAATTATACAAACGTACCCGCGAATTATACAAACGAGACAACTTAAACTATAACTACACTGAAAGATATAGCTATGAAACATAATTAAGTTTATCATAATGGTTATTTGCGAAAATTCCCCAAAAATATATAACTAATATAATAAACACATGTTCATCATTTTTTAATATGATTGATGCAACATATATCATTTGTCTTTTTTCTTTTCTCTAAATTAACTATCAAAATAACTTGTATACTAGACATGTTTCTTTCTCTCTCTCTCTCTATCTATTTTCCCTTTCTAATTCCTTTATTTTCGGGATTCATAGTTTATTATTTCCTTTTTTTTTATAATTAATTCTAAACATTTTTTGACTTCTTTATTTAATTCTTTTTAAATTTTTTTCTCTATATCAATAAATTAAAAAAAAGGACACTCCCTATGTCCCATATCAATTGTCCACTTTCTTCTTTACGTGCCTCTTAAGAAATCATAAATAATAAGGGAAGTTTTACTAATTTCCCCCTTAATAATTATTTTATTTTATTTTATTTTAAAAATAACAGTAAGAATAAAATGAAAAATAGTAATTAATTCTATCTTAATTTTGTACAAGTAATTTGTGACAACTATTTTAGTAATGCGAATAATTAATATTGGAATAATGGAGTAACTAGTATAGTATATATCTTTATCCCATATGGTATATATTAGGGATGTCAAATGAGCGGGTTGAATTGAAATAGAAAATATTAAAATGGGTTGAAATAGTAATCATGTTGGGTCATGACCTGCCCAAATTTACTTTAGACTCAAATGGGCTAAATACCGAGTTGGGTCATTATAAGCATATCCAAGTCCATCAAAATCAGATCAAAGCATACACCGTTGTTATGAGGATGAGCCACTTCTTGACCATTTTCACGTCATGAGTTTCCACACCAAATTTCCTTAGAAGTGTTTTGTGGACCATTCGAACTACAATCTCAGCATCTACTAGCTGTAAGTTTTTTCATTACGTTTGTGTTGTTCAGTGAAGAAGATGATTGGAATCATGACACTTTTTCTGAGATTAAAACCTTAACTGTTTTATCTCGATAGTACTCAAATAAGTGCGCCAGACATATGTATATTAAATAGAGAAATTAACAAGTAACAATACTTCCTCATCAGTCACATTTGGCAAAGTACATTAAAAAAGAATTACAACTAAGATTTTGGATCATCCCACTAGATATTGATAGTATTTATTTTGATACTATATGTTAATAAGTTATGTAAAATAGGAAATAAGCATTTAAGAAGATGCAAAAAGTGTTGATTTCTCTATTCCAAATCATATGACATCATAATCTGAATTTCGAACGTCAAACTTCTTTATCTTGACCGTAAATTTGGACATAAAATCTTTGTATTTTTTGATATTTTTTTACATATTAGAAACTAAATAAATGATACTATAAGCCACATGAATTAAAAAAAAATGTTAAAAGGTCATATGAATAAATCATGGTCAAAGATTTTCTCGTTTGACTTTTGAAATTCAAACTATATCATATAAAATTGGGGAGCATCTCATACCACATATTTCATTCCTTTTGGTAAAGAGGCATTTTGAAAGTGAAGTTTTGAAGTTGAGTTCACACATACTTTAACTACTGCTGAGGCTGCATTGAAGCCAGGGAGCCTGGTGGCAGTGTTTACTGAGCCTGCTTCAACAGAGTAATCATCCTACTAGCAGTTTGCTCGGACGGCTATTGAACAAAGTTGGTCGTGCACAACCTTGGGTTCAATAAGGTCAGATCTTTTAGGCATGCAATTCAGCCAAACAGGAATAAACCTGTCAAAACGTCTAGGATATGAGAATTGAAGATTGAAGTATAAAAGTACCTAGGCCGAGTCGATGCTGTCACTGTGAAAATTACAGATCTTCCCTAATGCTGAAACTACATTATCATAGGCCATTACATTCTCACATAGTACAACATTTCTCAAGGCTCCTTGCTCAAGGGAGGAAAAAGCCACAATCTATCTCATAGGATTTCTGAAGGCTCCACCAACTTTAAGCAACTTGTAATTACAAAATACCACAAACGCACAATAACATTAAATTATTAAAGGTCATGAGAAGGAGTAATAGTAAAATTATACTATATGTGTTTAAGACTAATTAGGATTAAAGTGCAAGTCCAACAATCATTCTCATCTCTAGTAATTACTTATCCCCAAAGATGAGTCCTATCTCTCCCAAGTTTTTGGTCCAACTCATTCTTTTTATTAGTGTTATACAGATCAGCTTGTTGAATGCACCTCGACTAATTCCATGGGTACCCGCTACCTCTTTGTAACACTGCTTCCAACTCATATAGACTATAACTCAGTTTATACAAGTAGACTATCAAATAGAAAGGAATTTTGGAAGTCTAGCATCATTCTTTTGATAAACCTGAATCTTTTATTAATCACACCAGTTCAAGTCAACCTTAATGCAAATTTTCCACCAAAGATGGTACTATGCAGTCGAATAACTGTTTGACGTAGGTCACATTTTGGCCATTAGCAGTCTCTTTCTCTACAACAAGTTTGGCAGACCTTAACAACTCTGTCATGCTATAGCCAACATACAATAATATATCAGTAATTTGAAATATTACCAAAAAAATAAACAAAAAAAATGGAGGAGAATAAAATAGACATAATAGAAATTCACATGACTTCCCAATGGAACCAGAATTTTAGAAGTGGGATGAATATTTGAGCGACTTGGTCCAAGAATTAGCATACTTATTTAACTGGAAATGTAATACACGATTTCATTCAATAGCATATAGAACATGCCAATAATAAGTGATGCCATCCTGGTCAATCCATGGGTAGAAACATTCCTTAAGCTTGTCAACATAGCAACATAGCATATTACAAGATGTACCCTTTGGTTTCATGTATGGCCATCACGTCTTAGAATTATAGTGACTCTGCGTTCTCATCACAAACTAATGAAAAAAACAAATGAAGCCACATATCTATATGGGCACTAACAGATGTGACGAACCATATAAAACTGGAGCACATTGGCAGGAAGTATACCAAAGCCATATGTTTATATCCTTATAATACTAACCTTCTTTACATCATCTCATAAATTTATCATAGGGTATCCTGAAATTGCTTGGAGGTACATGTTAATTAGCATTGTTATCGATGAAATTTAACCTTGAGTCGATAGGAATTGCTTGGCGCACAGTAGAGTGTTTCATTTTTTACATGGTGATAATGGCCCAATATATGGCTCTCTTATGGGAGTTGCTAGATTAGAAGTTGATGCAATGGTAAGATCAATTCATATTTCTTAATGGTTAAGTTTGGGTCATGATGGTTCTCCCATGGTTGTGACCACTACATCAACTTCTAATGTAGCAACTCTCGTAGGAAAGCCACAAATTGTACTACCATCACCTTGTAAGCAATGAAACATTATACCGTGCGCCAAACAGTTTTTGCAGACTCAAGGTCAAATTTCATGGATAACAATGCTAATTAACATGTACCTCCGAGCCATTTCAGGCCATAAAGCCACAACAGGAAGACGTTTCAGAACTAAGGCAAGGACATGATTTTTGCTTTTCCAGATCCACAAGTTCCTTAGAAGGAGTCTTAAAGGATTATTTAAATAAAAGATACCAATTTAACAACACATAATTGTCCGTATCTCCTTAGGAAACTTTCTAGACACAATAAGTGGCCAATATCTTCTTCCTGGGGGCTCTTGCTTATAGAATAGTAGAAGAAAAACATAATTCGGGAAGCCTTCTGCTAGCCCAAAATCGTTAACTAAGATCGGAAGATTCAACTAAAGAAGAGAAAGATAGAAAGGAAAACTTGTTTATGGAAGAAGATTTTTGAATTGCCTTTGGTTTTTGTTGTTCTTGGGTTGGATTACAAGTGTACTATACCAACCCATATTTATACTTACCTATGGATGGTTCTAGATACTACAAAATCTAGACTATTCCATAATTCTCTACAAATATATAGTTTCTCTAGAACATTTACAAGAAAAATCTAGTAACATTATCTTCTACTCTAGATTATGTAGATATTTCTAAAAGATACTTATCCAAGTGACTATACTAGATTATTCTAGAAACTTGCCCAAAAATGTAGGATTTTTGTTGTTCCCAAAAAATCTTTATTTTTCACACTCCCCCTTAAAGTGATTTTTTGGAAACTACCCCATACTTGTCGCAAAAGAACTCAACGAAGCTATGCACCATGTCTTGGTGAAGATCTCAACAATTTCTTTCGAAGTCCTCTTGGTTCTTCAAATGATGAAGATTTTTCATCAGTAATTGATCCATGAGAATTATCTCCTTGTTGAGTACTCAGACTCCCCTTTTTTCTTAGCTTCATGACACTTGTACTATTCGGATAAACATCTGCGATGGACAAATTTGGAACTCTAGAGTTCAAGATTTTGGAACCCGTTCCTTTTTCCGCATCTCCATAAACGAAGGAAACTTTATTAGGACCAGTCGCTTCATTTGAGTTGGTGATGAACTGATCATCAATTTCCTGTGAAGCCTCATCACTAGCACAAGATCCACCACCACATTCTCTTCTCAGCTCTTTAATAAAATGTTTGTCATTTTTAGAGCTTCCGATAATTATGTAGACGGTCTCTCTACCTGAAATTTGGCCTTCAAAGTTAACTTCCTTATCTATTTGATATTCATCATCTCCATTTGCTTCTAATATTTTCTCTAAGCTAGTTATTTACGTCGATATGCAAACAATTGACTATAGACTTCAGCTTGCAATAAATCTTCATTACTAATTTCTCTGTGAAGGTCCCTACTGAAATATATAGTTTTAGACACTACTTGTTTAGAATCTATTTCTTTGATAGAAGCTACCATATCAATAGTATGAGCATCTTTGAGAGTTTCTTGCTTCATATCGATGACATCAGTGTCTTGCTTCTCCAGTGATCGACTGCATTATATTCTGAATCCTCGATCCAGTCTTTTTCAAGATTGATGAAAACCATAGCATCTATTGCTTGAGCCTCCGCTAAGAAGCACTTTCCCCAGTCTTCTTCTTCTTATGTAGCTTTCTCAATTTGAGTCATGTTACTCTCCTTGGCTCGACAATATCTTTTTATGTGTCCTATTTTACCACATCTATAGCATCTAAGAGACTTCTTACCATGATAGTTAGAAGATTCTTCCTTCTCCCTAGGTGAGCTTGAACCACATGAGGATCGAGAGTGTGGCATATCTCTTGCTCTTTTTTAAAAGTTCCTTTTATTGGCTACAAGAGAATTTTTTTCTGCTTCTTTGCCAAATACACTAGCCAACTGCTTGGCTAGTAGTTACTGTGATGACAAAAAAATTTCAAAATCCTCCAAGAATAGTTATTGAGCCCAACTTTGGATCGACGTCACAAATGGAATATATTTAGGCTTCAAACCATGAATAACAATTCTTCTCATTAGTGCTTCAGAGATAGCCACTTTCAGATTTAACAAATATTTCTCAGAACATAAGTTCTTAATCTTCAAAAAATACTCGGCGATAGAAAGATTACCTTCAGTGGTGTTAGCCAATTCATTCTCCAACATTTACAGCCGAGCTTTATTCTTTTTGTTGAAAAAACGATCGAGGGTCTTCCATATTTCATGAGATGACTTACTCTTTATAATATGATCGAATAAACATGAGGATATTTTCCTCTTCAGAATGAGCTCTGCCTTCATATTAATTTGCTTCCATTTCTCGTACGCATTGCTATTTTCCTGTCCGTTAGCTGGAGGACTTGTGTCATTCCATTAACAACATTCCACAAATCCTCTCCCATGATGTATGATTTCATACACGTCTTCCATACCTTGTAATTGGACTGATTCAACAACTTCATCCTAGTCTATTAACACGACTGCTAGAATCCATCTACATAAACTAGTTAAATCTACCACTAACCAGATCTTGAAATAAAATCCAGAAGCCAACGTATGACTATGGCTCTGATACCATGTAGAGAATAGCAGAAGAAAAATATAACTAGGGAAGGTCTTCTGCTAGACTAAGATCGTTAACTAAGATTGGAAGATTCAACTAAAGAAGAGGAAGCTAGAAAGGAGAACTTGTTTATGGAAGAAGACTCTTAAATTGTCTTTGGTTTTGGTTGTTTTTGGGTTGGATTACAAATATACAATACCATCCCATATTTATACTTAACTATGGATGGTTCTAGATACTACAAAATCTTGACTATTTCATGATTCTCTACAAATATCTAATTTCTCTAGAATATCTACAAGAAAAATCTAGTAACATTATCTTCTACTCTAGATTATCTAGATATTTCTAAAAGATACTTATCCGAGTGACTACACTAGATTATTCTAGAAACTTTCCTAAAAATGTAGGGTTTTTGTAGTTCCCAAAAAATCATCTTTATTTTTCATACTTGCAACAACAACACCTATAAAAAGCATAGATGCCCATTCTACTTAGTCTGGAATCAGTTAGAATTTTATCTAGGAACTTGGACATAGTGATTTTGCATCAGTTGATGGCACTGCTGAATCTCTGTTGTACCGGCCAGGAGGATGTCAACCATTGCTTTAATATGAAATTGGCTTATTCTATCTAGTTGCTGGGAGCTCGGCATCAACCTCCTTGCTTGAAAATACTCATGCTTTCATTTCTGCATAGTTTAGAGATTGTTGCTGAGTAAAAAATAGAAAGAAATAAAAAAGCTTGTCACAGATTTCCTTTCTCACTTTGATATAACCTAAATATAAGGATATAATCTTTTGTCCTTTTATATTTGTCATGCAAATTTTTGGTAAGTATGATGTTCAATGAGCTTGATGCTAGGTGAGTTCAACACTTCAAAAAAATGAAGGTGAATTGAGAGAAGTTGAAGGTGATATAACATATCTTTTTGATCAAAGTAAGGCTTTTGATCAGGTAATGCTTTGATAACATATAAGTTAATGCTGATACACCATAATTTTTTCTAGTACTTGATACAACATACTTGAATCTTCCTTGAACAGGTGACATCCACATAAAGTTTTTTTGTAATCTTCTAGGCCTTATTTGAAATCTATAAATGAAATTTATAATCTATTCAAAGAAAGAAATCTTTATTTAAGCACTAGTTTACATAATTATGAAGCATACAATTCAACATGTCCTGACAACAAGGAGCACTGTTGCATATGTTTGGTAAGGGGCACCGATATTTTCGAATCCTTTCTACCCTTAAGTTTGTAAGCTTACTTGAGTTTTATTTTAACCTACTTAACTTCTTTTTTATTCATCAGTGTGCCTTAGGATTAATATTTCGATGGGGAAGAACTTGGAAAAGTTGATTGTGGTCATTTATACCATATTGATTGCATCAAAAAGTGGAACAAGCTTGAGAACACTTTCCCTATGCGCAAGAGGAGAGTGTCAGATATGCTACCTTGAGAATTCATGTATTCCATGTTTACTTGGCTTCAACTAATCATAATATGGGAATGGTTTGCTCATCTATCTTAAGCTCTATTGAACAACCAATGCAGAATAACACCACCAGTCAATTCACCTAGCCCAAACTAAACTAATTAGTTAAATCCAAGTGAACATTGAATGCACGAATTATCAAGTAGCATAGTTTACACTATCCACTTGCATGTGGCGCAAGCGTTCTCGAGTTTTTTCCAGTCTTTGATGCAACCAATATGGTATAAATGTCCATAATCAATTTTTGCAAGATCTTACCCGTCAAAATACTCATAAGACACACAACCCAAAAAAAAGGTTCAAAATAAAACTTAATTAAGATTACAAACTTAAGGAGGAAGGATGTATTATGATTTTAGTGCCCTTTGCCAAGCATATGCAACAATGCCCTTTGTTATCAGGACATGTTGACTTGTCTGCCTTGTACTAATGTAGACTAATGTTTAAATAAATCTCTTGCTTTGGATTGAATATAAGGGATTTTCAAATTTGATACATTTCAAATATGGTTTAAAATATTTTTTTAAAAAAAACATTATGAGGTTATCATTCATTCAAGGAAGATTCAAGTATGTTGTGTATCAAGTACTAACCTATATGTTACCAAATAGTTATGTTATTAAAAGCCTTACTTTTATGAATAAGTTATGGTATATCTATTTTGGATTCTCCAAATTAACCTTCAATTTTCTGAAATTTTGAACTCACCTAAGAGCATTCTCATTACACACTATACCGATTAAAAAGTTATATCACAAATATATAGGGACAGAGAATTCTACCTTTATCTTGGTATCATATCAAAGTGAGGAAGGATGAATTTATGGGTCTTTAGCAGGGTAGCATATCTGTAGCATCATATGAGGCTAAGTTCCATGTCTTGTCTCTCTACACTACTAAACTTGGGGGAACTGGGGAGGAAATGATTCTTCTTTATGTTAAGGGACTAAACACTGATTTAAAGGTCTTATCTGTTCACATGACTTCTACAAGAAAGAACTTCAATGAGGTGACTGACTATGTGAAGAAATTGGGCAGGACAAGGGATTGGCTAAAAGTTCAAAGAATGTGGTCAACTTCAGTGGTTCTTATTTCAAGGTTTCTAGTTAGCAGGTCTATTTAGCTCGTCTGATTCATTCAGCTTTACCAGCTTCTATGGGTGGTTATTCCATGGTCACACAACATTCTCAGGCTAAGGGTGGTCAAAAAACTTCTTATTCATCAGCCAAGAGGCCCTAACTTGATCGAGGATGCTTCAACTGTGCTGAGTTGGGTCACTTTAAGAGGGAATGACCTCACAAGCATGTTGGCAACCAAATGCAGCAACATGTAAAAGTTGTGGTATAAGCAGGTGGAGATCGTAATGACATATGACTCCCTTAGTGTGGGGCGAGGCAATAATCAGGGAAGGTCGTGGGGGCAGATGAAATTGTAGAGCTCAGTGTTATGCCTTCCTAGGCTGGCCACAGTCCGAGGCATCTGACGCCGTAACAACAAGTATTATTATTGTATTATGTGACCAAATGGATTATGTCTTATCATACGTATTTGTTAAACTTTCCTTGGGATGACTTAATTTGTAATATCCTTGATGCCCACCCCCATTCATGTCTCTACCCCAGTTGGGGAGTTTTTGGTAGTAACCCGTTTGTACCGCGCTTTCTTTGTGATGTTTTTGGGTTGTCAAACTTGGGTAGATCTGGTGATTTTGGATATGCTAGACTTTGATCTGATCTTGGGTATGACTTGGTTGTATCCTTATAACATTGTATTTAATTGTAACTCTAGAAATCCCAGGGAAGGATAGATTAGAGTGGGAAGGTGTGTACATTGCTAAGACAGTAAAGACAATATCCTCTATTCATGCTAGAAGGTTGATGGGATTGGTTGTTTGGCCTAGCTCACCTTCAGGATGTTTGTGCGGACTACCCTTCTTTGTAGTCAATTCCATTAGTTTCATAATTTCAGGAGGTATTTCCTACGGATTTGCCTGGTACGCCTCTATGTTGAGATATCGATTTTTGTATAGATTTGGAGCTAGGCACTCGTCCAATCCCTATTCCTCCTTATCACATGGCTTCGACATAGTTCAGAGAAGTCAAGACTCAGCTTCAAGAATTCTTAGATAAGGAATTAATTTGTATTAGTGCTTCACCAACGAATGTTCACAAGCTTTGATTGAGTTCTTCTGCAACAAGCATGCGGTATTTTTCCAAAATATACTTTAAGGGGTAGTGTGAAAAAGTTAAACATGATTTTTTGAAATATCATAGATTAGTTTCTAAAATAGTCTAGTGTAGTATTTAGGATAAGAATCTTATAGAAATATCTAGATATTCTAAAGTAGAAGATAAAGTTACTAGAATTTCTTGCAGATAAAGTAGGATAAACATCTTGTAGAAATACTAGAATTTCTTGAAGAAAAATCTAAAATTTATCTAGATTTTCTTGTAGGTAAAGTTACTAGAATTTCGAACACCATACAGTACCTCCCACTAGAGACTTGCAAGCAGAGCCACCATGTCCGTAAGTAGCAGTCTGGCTCTCTCATGTTCTAGAGGGGAGTACAGTACAATTGTTCCACCAAGTCTTCTGCCCTACCACCACTTGTAGCTGTGACTAAATTAAACTTAACTGACCTGTAGTCACTCATTTAATGAATTCAACATACTGAACATATTTCAGTATCAAGCTCGTGTGATGGCCGGAAGTAGAAACATATTTATTTAAGATTATATTCACCCATAATAAATCAAACTCGAATGCCAAATTTCAGAAAATGACTAAGCTGAGAATAAAATAGACATAACAAAATTCACCAGAATAGACATAACAGAATTCATCAGACCTCCTGATGGAAACAAAATTTCAGAAGGGGTACAAATATTGGAGTGCCTTGTTCCAAGAATTAGCATACTTATTTAACTCGAAATGCAATACAAGATTTCATTCAATAGTATATAGATAATGCAAGAAATTGGGGATGCCAACCTGGTCCATGCAAGGGCAGAAACCTTCCTTTAGCTCGTCAGCATAGCATATTAGAAGTTGTAGCCTTCTCTTCTACAACATATTTTAAACTAATGAAAAACGAATGAAGGCACTTATCTATAAAGGCACTAACAGATGAGAACCGGGTACAATCTTATGCATTTCAAAGCCACGACCTCAACGCATAATGCTGTCCACTTTCTTGGCTGATGCCCCGTACCAAACATGCTTAACTCTAGGGTTCCTCTAACTCTCTTTACGTTCTCCAAATTATCTTGAAATACCCCAAACTGCACCTTTTCCATTAGATCGGTTCTCATACACTGATGAAATGCAGTGACTGTAAGTGAAAATTCTTACTACAGTCACTATAATTCATCAGTGTATGAGAACCTGTCCAATGGAAAAGGCGCGGTTTGAGGTTTTTCAAGATAATTTAGAGAATGAGGGAACCCTAGAGTTGAGCATGCTTAGTATGGGCCATCAACTAAGAATGTGGAGAGAATTATCTATCGTGGCTTTGAAATGCTGAGAATTGTACCTAGCTCTCATTGGAGAAAAGTTGTTTGCTTCTATGGAGACTAGTGACAATGTTTGTTGAAGCTGCCTCAACAGAGTAATCATCCTACTAGAAGTGTGCCTTTCGGCTATTAAATAAAGTTAGTCATTAGCCAAGCAAGAATAACCTGTTAAAAAGTCACGGATATGAGAATAGAAGAAAGCATAACAAGGTTCTCCTACAACAATCAAAGGTTGTATGTATAGAAAAATCAATGACAATGGTATAAAATAAGTGAATAACACTCTAGAAACTACACTGCATGTGATTAATAGAACATCGAAGTAGAAAAGTACTTGGGCCGAGTCAACACTGTCACGTTGAAAATTACTGATCTTTCCTAATGCTGAAACATCATTATCATAGGCCATTACATTCTCAGGTAGTACAACATTCTGATGCCTTAAAGAAACATCAATTCTTGACAGAGCCTCTCAATAAGGGTAATGAAATGAAGTTAAAGTAGGAACATGTTACATATACCCCGCTTCTATTTCCCCATCATGTTCTGCACATACACCAAGGTCATAAATAGAAGCCAGGATATGACAGTAGTGGGGTTTATATAAATGAAATAACATGTCTAAATTGTCTAAAATAAGCCACAATCATTTATCATTTACAAACCTGTCTAACATCTGATCTCTCATCATTGAATGTTTCCCAAAGGAAAGGAAGATAGGAACGTTCCTCCGCAGCACAATCTGTGAAAACTATAAATACTAGTTAGAGTTGTAGTCTTGAAGAGGAACATTTTAGAGTAAAAATTATTATTAGTGTATAGTATTTTTCTCATAAGTTTGGAGAGAGTTTTGTGGAGAATTGAAGAAAGGAGTTCATCTTCCCCAAGTTGGAAGTGAGTCTTCTTTATTCTTCTTCCGTAGCTTAATTCAAGGTTTAATTTCTTATACCCAATTGATTTCTTTATCATGTTAGGTATAATTTCTTATTTCTTGATGTGTCGCTAAAAACCCCATTCTTGGGGTGTGATTTAGCAAATATGGGTTGATATTCTTGTTGGGTCTTGCTTGCTGATATGTTAGATATATTTTAATGGTGATTTCACCTAGTGGTTGTGGTTTAATCTAAAGGGTTTGTAGTTGTAAATACAAAGCCACCCATGTGTTGTCGGCTTGCTCGAGAGGGAAGTCGCGAAACCAAAACCACTAGACTGATGGCCTAAGGAGTGGGTCAACATGAGGTTTAGCCCGAGAGGGTGAGCCCTAGTCCCATATCCTAATACTCAGCTCGAGAGAGTGAGTAGGGTAAGCCGTAGGCTGGTCTTCTTGCGACAAATGGGTGTCCGAGAGGAATGCATTCGAAACACGGTAAGTTGCCCGAGAGGGAACATATTTCCATTTAAAGCTTAGCCTAGTCACTATTGTCTTGAAAATTTCCTATTGATAGCATGTACCCAACGATTTATCTCAACTTGTATTGCGGTCACATCCCAAGAACCTTTCCCCTACTTGATTTTCTTGTTTATTTTGCTGTTTTATCACTTGTTACAAAACCCCCATTTGATATTTGACACTTTTGTGTCACCCCCTTTAATTTACTATGTTTTTGTTCGGTAATATCTTTAGTTACGACTAGTTTGAATGTAATTTTATCTTTCTATCAATTTTCAAAACCGCTCCCTTGGGACAGACCCCAACCCTCGATTTGGTTACAATATTGTCAACGATCGTAGACACTCATACCGTAGGTCAGTGTCGTTGGTCATGATAAACATCAAAATGGAGACCAAAATAACAAGGCTCCAAGGACCATTGTTTTACTTTAGGAAGATGCACCGGGCTTTGATGCCCCAGTAGATAGAGAAATGGCGTAGATAGGACCTTTCTATACCTTTCTCTCTTAATTACTAGCATCTACTTTTGGATACTTATTACTTGCATTTGAGGACAAACGCTCTTTATTTGTGGTGGGATGAAGCCCACACCTTTTGTGTTGACATTCATGTTTTGTTCTGTATATATTTGGGTTGTCTGTTTTAATTTGTGTTTTTAAAACTGCTTTGCGATTGTTTGAGCTTATGGCTCTCTTTTGGGTTTAATTGCAAAATAACTTTGACCCTTCTAAAAAAATTTCGCCACCTCTTGTGTTGAAAGTGGTTGTTCTTTTGCAAAAAAAAATTTGAGTCTCGGTTTTGATCGATACCGATGACTTGAATAGTGCTCCCAATTGAACAAACATAAATGCACGGCTACGATGAGGCCAAATGAAGTTACATAGACAATATGTGCACTCTTTGCATCTCGTTGTGACTAGACATTTATCAAATTGATTTTCTTGTGAGGACCGTTGCACACTAGCGAACGTGTCTAGTCTAGTTTGATTGAAGTATCGATGCCCTGTGTGATTAGCTTACTTTGAACCATGCATGAATAAACCTAGAATTTGCCCCGTGAGTCTGATTGATTTAGAAATGTGTACTCTTAAGATGATTTTAGACAACTTTTGAAGAGTGTGAACCAATTTAACATATACCTCTTTTTGTGGCCTACCCGTGAGCGTGTGAAACTCTTTTGAACACCCTTTGAGCCTTACCTTTCTTTGGAAGAACCTTGATGAACCCTAGACCTTACTTCAACCACTACCTAAAATCCTCTTGAGTTGTGGTTTAGTGAATAGCCAACTTAGGCCAAAAGCCTAAGTTGGGGTGTGGTAAAAGAGGAAAGGAGAAGTCAAGAAGTGCAAGAAAAGTTCCCCTTAACCCATGGTATTGCATAAAAATGGAACCCATTCAATTCAATTCAATTAAAAAAAAGTGGAATAAAGTACGAAGGGAATCGGGTTTCAAGCAATCCATGGAGGAGAATAAAACAAAAAGGGTGACTTAGAAGCACTAGAAAAAGAATTGATAAAGGAAAAGAAGGGAATGCCTTGAGAGTGCCACAACTCACGAGGAAATAGTCACTGAGCCTAAATGACCATACCTTTGCACTCAGCCCCATTACAAGCCTTAGAAAGATCTTTTTAATCTTGAGTAAGCTGGATCGAAAGTCAATTGGAAAATAAGGGCAAACCTATGGGTGAAAACATGCATTTTGTTCCTCTTTTTGAGTGTGAGCGTTGATCTGATTCCTGATCCTAAATTGACTCATATATGTGTGTGAATATGGAATAATTCTTTACATGAGGGAATTTAGATACTTTTGTTGAGCTTGAACTTGCACAAGTAGAAAGTATTGAGAGCATGAGAATCTTTGGTAATGGTGTGACACAATTTGATTCTTTGAGTACACAAGTGATCCTTGCATAAGTAAATTGAGCCTTGTTATTGCATTCATGATTTAGTCTTGTGTAGCACTATTTGAGGCACCCTATTTGAATTGATGTACTTGAGTTTGCTTGAGGACAAGCAAAAGTTTAAGTTGGGGGTGTTGATGAGTCCACAAATTTGACTCATTTAGGGCTTTATTTTAATAGAAATAGTGTACTCGAATTCTTGTTTTATCTCAATACCTAATTAAAATGCTTAAGTTTCAGGTATTTGAAGTTTTACTGGAAGCATGGACACTTAGGCACAAAAAGGGCTGAAAGAACAAGAAATAAAAGTCTGCGGATTGCCGAGTCCAACTTGACGAGTCGCCGAATTGACATGCACCGCCTTTTGTTCCAGTACGCGAAGCCTTGAAGGAAGTGGATCAAAAAGCGAGGAAAGGAGCAGTCGGCGAGTCACCGATTAGTTTCGCGAAGAAGTACTGTACCACCCAATGATCCAGAATATGAGGATGCTGAAGACAAGACATTGAAGGAGATGAGTTGATTAAAGGGCGGATCACCGAGTTCATCGGCAATATCGACTAATGTCGCCGAACGATCCTCCGCAGCACAATCTGTGAAAACTATAAATATTAGTTAGAGTTGTAGTCTTGAAGAGGAACATTTTAGAGTAAAAATTATTATTAGTCTATAGTATTTTTCTTTATTTTTCTGTTAAGTTTGGAGAGGGTTTTGTGGAGACTTGAAGAAAGGAGTTCATCTTACCCAAGTTGGAAGTGAATCTTCTTTATTCTTCTTCTGTAGCTTAATTCAAGGTTTAATTTCTTATACCCAATTGCTCTCTTTATCATGTTAGGTATAATTTGTTATTTCTTGATGTGTGGCTAAAACCCCCCATTCTTGGGGTGTGATTTAGCAAATATAGGTTGATATTCTTGTTGGGTCTTGCTTGCTGATAGGTTAGATGTATTTTAATGGTGATTTCACCTAGTGGTTGTGGTTTAATCTAAAGGGTTTGTAGTTGCAAATACAAAGCCATCCATGTGTTTTCGGCTTGCCCGAGAGGGAGGTCGCGAAACCAAAACCACTAGACTGATGGCCTAAGGAATGGGTCGACATGAGGTTCAACCCGAGAGGGTGCCCTAGTCCCATATCGTAACACTCAGCTCGAGAGAGTGAGTGGGGTAAGGCGTAGGTTGGTCTTCATGCAGAAAATGGGTGTCCGAGAGGAACGCATTCGAAACACGGTAAGTTGCCCGAGAGGGAACTTATTTCCATTTAAAGCTTAGCCTAGTCACTATTGTCCTGCGAATTTCCTATTGAAAGCATGTATCTAACGATTTATCTCAACTTGTATTGCGGTCACATCCCAAGAACCTTTCCCCATACTTGATTTTCTTGTTTATTTTGCTGTTTTATCACGTGTTACAAAACCCCCATTTGATATTTGACACTTTCGTGTCACCCCCTTTAATTTACTATATTTTTTTTCGTTAATATATTTAGCTACGACTAGTTAGAAAGTAATTTATTTTTTTATCAATTCTCAAAACCGCTCCCTTGGGACACGACCCCAACTCTCTGTTGGGTTACTATAATATCGACGATCGTAGACACTCATACCGTAGGTCAGTGTCGTTGGTCACGATAAGCATCAAAAGACAAGCATGAACAAAGTACAGTTACTTTAAATCCAGTTCTCGGCTCTGCAACATCATCAATGATGTAAATTGCTATTGTCCTTTGTTTAATTGTTTTATCCTTGTTCTTAATATATACATGTGGGGAAGTTAATAAAAATGAGATATAAGACAAATTGAAAGAACTTACTTGCAAGAGCTACATTAGAAACCACAATGGACATACCAACATAGGCCTTGAATAATTTGATTAGTGTACCCAATATTTCACCAGCATATAAAGATATCAAAATGATAAGACTGATAATGCCAAAGATATGTTTAATGATAAACAAATTTTCCACTCATTCTTGAGAAACAATCTTATGTTAAACATATTTGGTCAAACACTTCTTTTTATTGCTTATTTTCCTCCCTGAGCAATTCCCTTTCATAGGAATAAAAGTTTTCAGCTTTTGCTCTCTTTGTTGTTTGCTTGTTCGACTTGAACTGGCCATGATTACCTGCTTTATCTCATCCACATTACTTCAGACCTAAGCTTTATCCAAGAGTAGTCCAGATATCTGAATTCCACAGAAGAATAGATAATAAAGAATAAGATATTAAAGGTCATGAGAAGGAGTAATAGTAAAATCATATTATATGTTTTAAAACGTAATTAGGATTACACTGCAAGTTCAACAATCCTTCGCATGTCTAGTAATTACTTGTTAGTTCAAGTCAACCTTATGCAAAGTTTCCACCAAAGCTGGTACTATGCAGTCGAATAACTGCTTGGCGTAGGTCATGTTGTGGCCATTAGCACTATTTAGCACTACCTTCCTCTACAACCAATTTGGCAGACCGTAACAGCTATAGTATGGCTATAGCCAACATATAGTAATATATCAGTAATTTGCAATGCTACGGAAAAGACAAACAAATAAACTAGAGGAGAATAAAATAGACATAACATAAATTCACCTGACTTCCCAACGAAAACATAATTTTAGAAATGGGACAAATATTGGAGTGACTTGTTCCAAGAATTAGAATACTTATTTAACTTGAAATGCAGTACAAGATTTTGCTCAATAACATATAGAACATGCATGTAGTTAATGATGTCAACCTGGTCAATCCAAGGATAGGAACTTCCCTCGGCTCGTTAGCATTGTTGAGAATAATTAACTAATAAAAGTGTACTCTCTCTAATAGTTTACGCTTTTAGATGAGATGTCAACAGACTTCAACATGGTATCAGAGCAGGTAGAGGTCATGGGATCGACGCCAATTATATCAAAAATAATTTTTACGTGCTTGGCCCATTAAAAAAAATCAGGTCCACGCGTGTAGGGGCATATTGAGAATATAATTAACTAATAAAAGTGTGCTCCATTAAAAACAGAATCAGGCCTCTCTAACTGCTTAAGCTTTTAGATGAGATGGTCACACATTTCAACAAGCATAGCGTATTAGAAGTTGTCGCCTTCTCCTGTACAAAATTTTGTAGGGGGAATTTGTGAGACACAAGTGGTACGTTAACACTTCTATGAACCTGCTTCTATTCCGAGGGAATTGTGTGAGGTTATTCCTCTCTATATTTTGTACTCTCTTTTATATAGTGGATTGCTCATCTCCTCTTATGAACGTAGGTCGATTGACCAAACCACATTAATTGTTTGTGTCTTTTGGTATATTTCTCATTTGTTTTCATACTCATGGTCTTTCGAGGTTTGCATTGCTACCTTGACACCTGATTATTTTTTGTCCTAACAAGTACTTTTCGCAGTGCTCCTGTTATAACATCACATACTAACCACCAGTTGTGTTATTGTGGTAGTTATTTTCTCCATACATTTACTGACACTATATTTCTACTTCCCATACTTACCCTAGGGTAACCTGAAATTGCTCAAAGGTACACGTTTATTAGCATTGTCATCCATGGAATTTAACCTTGAGTCTGCAGAAATTGCTTGGCACAGGTAGAGCATTTCATTGCTTACAAGGTGATGATGGGCCCAATTTGTGGCTCTCTTACGGGAGTTTCTACATTAGAAGCTGATGCAATGGTAAGATCCATTCATATTTCTTAACGGTTAAGTTGAGTCTTAATGGTTCTCCCATGGATGTTCCATTGCATCCACTTCTAATGCACGAACTCCAGTAAGAGAGCCAAATTAGGCCACCATCACCTTTTAAGTAATGAAACACTCTACTGTGCGCCAAATTTTTTTTGCAGACTCGTGATTAAAGTCCATGAATAACAATGCTAATTAACATGTACTCCGAGAAATTTCAGGCAATAAAGCAACAATAGGAAGACATTTCAGAATTACGTATCCAATCATTTGTACAACAATGACGGAATAAAATCTAATGGGATATATCTCAATTCATGGGATAACATTGTCTATCTCATTCCCACACCAAAAGGCTCCTAACTCTTTTAATTAACTATAATCCAATGTTGGTATAAGTATTTATAGATGTAATTAACATTATTGTGAAATGTGACATTTCTTTCCAAATGGTGGTGGCAAATAGATTCAATGAAATAACTATAATTTAAATACCATTACAAGTAACTGTAGATATGTATTTATAATCCTTGTGAAATATGTTTTTTTCCACTTCTATGTGCTTTTACTTGCCTTAGGTTGGTATAATTCAAATACCAGTATGTTATAGCCTTTTTACTAGAAAGAGGCAACAAATTTGCACATGTACATTGACAAATGGGTTGTATCAACCAATTATTCTATCAAACAACTTCTCATTTATTGTTGCACCTCAGATGAATGTTGACAACTTGAACTTCAGTAGAACTCTTAATGCTACTAGTAATCCAACTCCTGCTAATGTACCAAGAGATGGAAGTTCTATGACAATAAGCGATGGTAGAATCTAATTAGAGAGGTATTCAACATTGGCTTCAACTAATGCATAATCACTATGTCCAAGTTCTTGGATACTACCATCTCTTCTTTCATCTCTTGACATATTAGCATGAGTTTAATTAGTAATAGCATTAAGAGTTTCATTGAAGGTCAAGATGTCAGCATTCAATCTTGATCTCTCCATCGAGATGCAACCGAAAATGGTAAGTTGTTTGATAGAATGATTGATTGAGATTTAAGACACCTCTTTCGTAATCAAAGAAAGGTTTTGGATCGAGGAAGATTATGATGTGTGAAAAATAGGAGAAGAGATGTAAGAAACAAGTTCCACCAAGTGGAATTAGGAGAATAAGTTTTAGTGTAGAGAATGAAGTTCAAGATGGTGAACGAAGTACAAGACGTGGGAGTTAGTTTAAGACAACAAGGAAAGGGAAGCAGTAAGAGGTCACAGACTTCAACCTAAAGAAGGAAAGGTTTCGGGCCTATAAATTGGGTAGGGTTTTCGACAATTAATTTTGTGCACTTACATAGAGAGATACAAGCATAAAACAATCAAGTAAGAGAAAGTTCACATTTGAGAGAGTTCTGATTGAAGATTTTGAGGGTTGTGAATAACCCGATCTTTAGGATTAAGTTTACTAGTTTTAATTCAAGTTTATTTGTTTGGTTGATTATAGAGTTGTAATCATCTATTTTTTAGCTTAGGCTATACTCCACATTCGGGGAAACTTGAAGTTGGGGTTCAACAGTGTCACGACCCAACCCACCAGGCCGTGCGGGCACCTACTCTAACACCTAAGTAGGAGAACCCTTAATCCCTAAACGGTTAAAAATATACGAAAGTTTAAGAAAACTAGAAATAGAAGGAATTAGAAGAGAATTTTAAAAAATAAAGAATTTTGAACAAACCAAGGTTACGTTTATAAAATATATAACACCCCTAAGGATCTGGTCTAAACAAGTACAAGAGCTTCTAAGATTACAATGTATAAACAGAATAACAAATGACACAACTTCAACCACAGGGAAGGAAAAGTAGAAGCTGTTCGAGATTATCTTCATCTTCACCTATGAAACATCACTGACCCTGCAACCAGACTATGCCAAAAGGAATAGCACGAGTAGTATCAGTAAAAACCACATGTACTGGTAGGCATCATCGGTCAACTCGATGCCCACCGCATAATATAAAGAAATCAATCAGCAGGAAACATGTAATAGGAAAGCACACCCCTCAACCTTTATCCCCTGCCTTTACCATCTTCGTGTACCTTAAGTGTACTAGAACACTTGACCCTAACCCCCTTAGTCTAGCACCCTGCATCGCTTCACTCTTGATCATAGCTTAGAAATTCTAACTCATAGAGGAGTTCCCGAATACAACCACTACCATCCCGGCCAACCCCTCACGACATGCCCTTGCTTCTCGTGCATCACAATTTAACCCTTGACTATACCGTATACCCTATCTAGGTTTGCTAATTATTTCAAATATGAACCTCTTCCCAAGGTAGGATCTAACTACTATTTAGATCTTGAACATTACCTTGCTTCTCATTATTTAAGAACACATAAATCCCCTCTAACCATATCCCATAATAACACCTGGGACCCTTGGACTCCACTTACGAGATCGCATACCAGAGGGCCCGCTCATCCCTAATCAATTCCAATAAACTAGATATATATTACTTAATTACCACACGGTAAACACACATATTCAAGATGCATAATTCAGTAATCATTTTAGGAGCAACATACAATTTCTGAATTTCTATGACAATTAGATATGGACGTAATCATCAGAATTAGTTCTCTGATGGAACCCACACCGAAACTGTTAGTGTGTCAGAACGTGACACCCGATCTAGTATATGTGTCGGAACGTGACACCCGATCCAATAAATGTGTTGGAACGTGACACCCGATACAATATATGTGTTGGAACGTGACACCGGATCCAATAGATGTGTCAGAATGTGACATCCGATCCAGTAAGCACAATCATAATCACACCCATAATGAATAGTTCATATAGTCACACAGTCAAGTAACATGTTCATGGCATGTAATTATTTACACTTAATCATCTCATTAGGTTTGATTCCTGTTTCTCTATTCCCATTCATGTACACATACAATAGGGACATTAGTAAGCATATACACCACAAAACTAGCGGTTGAACCATCATCTAACCCTATCTCACAAGAAAAGGCTTTTCCCCATGGTACACATCATCCTTAGAACCTAGGGTACATGTACAATCATCCCTTTTTTCGTGCCCGAAGTTCTAAACATGGATTCTACCATTAATTAACAATATACTACGTAGTGAACAAGAATTTATAACTATTCAATTGAGTAAACCTAGCCTACCTGGATGCCAAGCAGCTGCAGAGGGATTGCAGCTCCAATCCTGGCTTCCGGACGACGAGATAGTGGATTTGGCTGAAAATCAGCGAGATATCGTCATCCTTGCACTAGAAATCTCTTCCTCATTCCTTCCTAATTTTAGAGCAACCTTTTGAGGGTTTCTGAGGTGATCCTCACCTCTTTCTGGCACTTAGGGAAAAGGGAGAAAATAAGACTTCGCGTCATTTAAGTTCTTCCCCGACCATCCCGCTCTGGAGCTCCCTGCCCTACTGGAGTGCCACCGCCCTAGCGGCATCCTTCCCGCTTTGGTGAGAAGGTAGGGTCGAGATACTCCCGACATTTTTTCCTTCGTAAATAATGACGGTTCAGGTTGTTACAATAGATACGAATTTACCCCTTGTTCTTCCCCGGACGATTGGCAGAAGAGTAAGCACGGGCCAATTTGGAGTACTTCTAAACTAATGAGTCGGCCTGTTACAGAATCAATGAAAGATATTGGTTCTCAAGTTTTACGCACAAAAGGGTCTTTACCCCAGGAATCGGCTAGGGAAATGAGGCACCTCACGAAGAAAAGAGGCAATGAATTGTATAGCCTGGCCCCGCTATAGCGGCAGGGTTCTCACTGAGGCGGGGACACTTCCACTGTATCGAGGGATCAAAATCAGTAAGAAGGGGGAAATGGGACTGGTTTCCTATTTCCTCCTTTTCCCTTTCAAAAACTCCCAAAACTCTCTCAAACGCTTCGCTCCGAATGTAAATCTTATAGTAATGTTCTGATGTCTTACTCTATTTACTTAAATACTTACGTAACAACGTTTGTATGACACTAAACGACCGGTTATAATGACTTTTGGGTTGTTTTTTGAAAATGTGAAAATAGGCTGTTTGATTTGCTAAAAAACGTAGCATGGACACTTCCCTTACGTTCACAACAAATCCACAATGTTCTGAGCGTAAGGATTTCATTGAAATACGGTCGAAACGGTTCCAAAATGGGTGGAGGAAGTTGAATAGTTTGTTGGTGTGGAACTCAAATTCGGGCACCATTTAGGGGTTGTATTGCTAGAATAATTGCATATTTAGGTACAAGGGTACTTTAGATGCTTTGATCTGATGAAAAAATTGTTAAAAATGAGGTTTTGGGGAGAAGGGGTGCCATGATAGCGCCCTGGAGTTCATCCCAGATGAAGGCCACTCTGGCGGTCTCCTTCATCTAGCTGCGGCGGGATTTAGGCTGTTGTGGTGGGATTCAGTGGGGCAGTGGCCCTTTGCCACTCCAATTAGAAATTTTCTTTCTCCTTAGCTAGATATTGCTTAATCCCATGGATTCCTAATGGGTACGTTTCATTAATTTTGCAAGCTTGTCTATTATGGCTGGAATTAACGAGGAAAACTTACCCTTCATCCAGTTTCCCGATGCTACAAGTCGGGAGAGACACCATAATCAGCGGAACACTAAGTTCTTTTGCGAGGTGGGTTTCAACTGCTGGGCCTAGCGGAGAAAACACCCACCTTCCAATCCCGGCTGACAAAGTTTGGTTGGGGTCCATTGACAGAGGCTCTCATTGCCGCGCACTCCGGCTGGGTAAGAGAGTTCTACGCCATTCTTCCTACGGTTTGCTGGGACGATCCTCACCCTACCATCTACATCTGAGGAGTTAACATCCCACTAGGCACTCAACAGGATCTTCCCATACTCGAGCCAGAGGACTTCCGGGAGTCCCCTAGTTGAGTGATGCGTGAATTGGCAAGACAGCCCCATAGGACATATGGTTCGACAGTGACACTTCTCATTCCCATGGTCCTTGATTTGGTTTTGCCCTAATTGGGCATGTAATAGACATAATGCTGCTTTTCTTTTTCTTTTCCCTTCGTTTTTGTAAGCACATGGATACTCATTTTGCTATTTTCATAGCCTTAATAAATACTAGATGTTGATAATTCTCTATTCTATTTATGAGTACCGATTAGATTGTGGAAATTAGTCAATGCACGATTCGGGGTCTATAGGAAAAATAAGGGAAAATAGGGGAGACAGGGCTAAGATTCTATCTCGCCCTGTCCTGCTCTGGCGGGGGACCTTCTGCCCTGGCGGGCTGGTCCCTCCCCAGCGGCTTTAATGGAACCATTTCTCAGGAGAACTAATTTCTCGAGGGTTTTCCCCGTTTCTACAGTGCTATAACTAAACATTTAGGATAACGCTCTTAGCTCAGATAGCCATTGTCCACCCTGAATCAACCCATCGGTATACACACCAGAACCCTTTCCCACAAATCTAACACCACAAGTATGCACATCCCCAAGATATGCTATTAATCACATGGTTTATAATCGGTTGCGATATACGTCAAGGGAACCTTTCATTACAACAAATTTCTCTATTATGCAATTACATTGTTCCCGACTAAACCCGATTGCCCAGAAACCGGAGGTTCCCTATAGTCACAAGTCGTTCTTTTTTCCCTTACCCTCTTTATCAATGGTAAGTCCATTCTCAACTAACAACTGCATTGCTTCTTGTAAGTATATCAAGTCAACATCTAGAATTCATTTAGGGGTCACACTGTAGCCTTCAAACAAGTACACTTCACACACCAGCAATTATTCAGACAATCACCATGCACACACTCATCATTTCAAGCTACATCACACAGGCAAGTCAAAATTATTAACTAAATTCGCTTCATGAATGACCATTAGCTGATCATCCATGCACTTATACAACCTCTAAATCCAGATACCAATTGGAACCTTCTCGATTCCAATTTACCTTGCTTGTCTTCCTTTAGCCGTGACTATGACATCCATTTTACATTTGTTGAGATAGCAATTGGACTCAACCCATACCATAAGCGACAACCCGCACGAAAGGAGAGAACAAATGGAGCAACTTACTAGAATGTTTCACCGCTTCCCGAAGATTAGATATGGATGTCAACACACCAATTCGTAGGAGTCTATTCCACATTTCCTCTTGTACTAGAGACCGACAACCTGGGCTCTGATACAAATTTGTCACGACCCAACCTACCAGGCCGTGCCGACACCTACTGTAACACCTAAGTAGGAGAACCCTTAATCCCCAAACCATTAAAAACATACGGAAGTTTAAGAAAATTGGAAATAGAAGGAATTTCAAGAGAGTTTTATATAATAAGGAGTTTTAAACAAACCAAGGTTACGTTTATAAAATATATAACACCCATAAAGATCTAGTCTAAACAGGTACAAGAGATTCTAAGATTACAAAGTATAAACACAGTAACATATGACACAACTTCCACCACAGGGAAGGAAGAGTAGAAGCTGCTGAAGATTGTCTTCGTCTTTACCTATGAAACATCACTGACCGTGCAACCAGACTATGCCAAAAGGCATAGCAAGAGTAGTATCAGTACAAACCATATGTACTGGTAGGCATCATCGATCAACCTGATCCCCACGGCATAATATAAAGAAATCAACCTGCAGGAAACATGTAATAGAAAAGTACACCCTTAAACCTTTATCCCCTTGCCTTTACCATCATCGTGTACCTTAAGCGTACTAGATCACTTCACCCTAACCCTCTTAGTGTAGCACCTTGCCTCACTCCGCTCTTGATCATAGCTTAACAATTCTAACTCATAGAGGAGTTCCCGAATACAACCACTACCAACCCGGCCAACCCTTCCCAACATGCCCTCGCTTCACCATCATCATAATTTAACCCTTGACTACTCCGTATACCCTATCCAAGTTTGCTAACTTTTTCAAATACGAATCCCCTTCCCAAGGTAGGATCTAACTACTATTTACATCATGAACACAATCCTGCTTCTCATTATTTAAGAACACATACAGCCCCTCTAATCATATCCCATAATAACACATGGACCCTCAGACTCCACTTACCAGACCACATACCGGTGGGACCGCTCATCCACAATCAATTCCAATAAACTAGATATAATTCATTTAATTACCATACAGTAAACACACATATTCAAGATGCATAATTCAGAAATCATTTTAGGAGAAGCATACAATTTCCCAATATCCAAGACAATTAGATATGAACGTAATAATCACAATTAGTTCTCTCATAGAACCTACACCCAAATTGTTAGTGTGTCGGAATGTGACACCCAATCTAGTATATGTGACAGAACGCGACACCCGATCTAATATATGTGTCAGAACGTGACACCTGATCTAATAGATGTGTTAGAACGTGATACCCGATCCAGTCAACACATGCACAATCATAATCACACCTATAATGAATAGTTCATATAGTCAAGTAACAACTTCATGTCATGTAATTATTCACAACTAGTCATCTCATTAGGTTCGATTCTTGTTTTTCTATTCCCATTCATGTACACATACAATAGGGCCATAGTAAGCATACAGAACATAAAACTAGCGGTTGAACCATCATCTAACTCTATTTCACAAGACAAGGCTTTCCCCCATGGTACGAATCATCCTTAGCAAGTATGGTACATGTACAATCACCCCTTTTTCCATGCCTGAAGGTCTAAACATGTATTCTACCATTAATTAACAATATACTATGCACTGAGCATGAATTTATGAATATTAAATTGAGTAAATCTAGCCTACCTAGTTGCCAAGCAGTTGCAGAGGGATTTAGCTCCAATCTAGGCTTTCGAACGACGAGACGGTGGATTTAGCTGGAATCAGCAAGGTATCATCATCTTTGCACGAGAAATCTCTTCCTCATTCCTTCTCAAGTCTAGAGAAACCTTTTGAGGGTTTTTCAGAAGTGATCCTTGCCTTTTTATGGCACTTAGAGAAAAAGGAGAAAATAAGACTTCACGTCATTTAAGTTCTTCCCCCGACCATCCCGCTCTGGCGCTCCCTAACCCGCTAGAGCGCCGCCGCTCTAGCGGCATCCTTCCCGCTCTAGCGGGAAGGTAGGGTCCAGATACTCCCGACGTTTTGTCCTTCAAAAATGATTATGGTTCGGGTTGTTAGAAACAGTCAATGGTGATTGTTGATACTTAGGGATCTACATATTGTAGAGTAGAAGATAAAGTTAACGTATGACTTTGGTATACTTTTTGTCAATGTTCTCTTCTTTTAATATAATCTAGTTTTATATGGCTTATTGTTGTGCCATTGTAAGAATGAGAATGGGAACAATCCTATGCATTTCAAATCCATGACGCATTATGCTCTCCAAATTATTGGCCGATGTCCCGCACCAAGCATGCTCAACTCTAGGGTTCCCTCTAACTCTCGTTAAATTCTCTAAATTCTCTTGAAAAACCTCAAACCGTGTCTTTTCCATTGGACCTCTCATACACTAATAGAAAAGGCACCATTTGAGGTTTCTCAAGAGAATTGGAGAACGTAACGAGAGCCAGAGGAAACCCTAGAATTGAGCATGCTTGGTATGGGACATCAGCCAAGAATGTATAAGCATTTTGCGTCGTGGCTTTGAAAGTCCTAGGATTGTACCCAGTTCTTATACTCAGAAGGGCATATGATCTATAAGCATATAAAACTAGATTAAATTAAAGTTGGTGAACATTGACTAAAATCTACTTAGATTAGCTACTTGGCTATGCAGGACTTAGAGGCACTATCAATCATGGGTAAGATACTAGAAATTGCTAGAAATGAACTTATGTAAGATTTAGATGTTTGCTATTAGGAAAGTGATATCATATTAGTTTAAAAAATATTCACTTCCTCCTTCACTAAAAAAGGTCAACATTTCCAATTAATTTGACTGACCATCTATAATTACTTTTACCAATATTGGATTATAGTTAATAAATAAAGTTAGTTAATAAATTTTCTTATAACTTGTTGGAGGGGGGTCAACCATATTTTAGTAAGAAACTCACTTTTTTTCTCTACACTTTCTTATCCAACACATTATCTGGATAATATAATTGTATTATTTCTCTAAGAATCAAATTAACCCTTAGGAAAATGAATTAATTTAACTTAGCAAATTTTAAAAAGCCTAGTGTCAAGACTTAGACTTCAATTAAGCACAACATGTGGCACTTGACAACTCGCTCACAAATCTTTCCCGATTTTGCTAGCTCAATTATGTTTTTTTTAACACTAGATCGCTACGAGAATATTGGATTTAAGAAAGACACAAGAGAATTGCTTAAGAAAGCTTTTATATTGTTTAATACATGGAAGATTTGCTTGATGGTTTTAACAAATGAATGTCATTTTATTTATACTATCCATCTAGGAGCTAATAGATAAATAATAGTTTTCATATCATTCCTACTTATATACAAATAAGTCATCTTTCTAGAATATTCTACCGAACTAAAAGATTCCAAGAACATTCCGTGCAAATACATGGGATTCTAAGGTCATCCAAGAAATTCTCCATATATTTCTAGAATATTCCACTAAGGACTAAAGTTCTTCCAATGTAAGCCTTACATATGGACAATAGTATGACACTTGGTTCCTAAGTGTCATGACGATATGATAGGTCATCACACTCTCCCCCAACTTATATTGCGACGACCATGTGGCATTAATGTTGATGCATGAACTCTCAAATTTGGTCTTTGAATTTCCACAAGTCTTCCTATCATTCCCATGTGGCCTCTTTTGGTGATTGTCTTTTATAGTGGATGAAGAACATGGTAATGGCTTGTTGCCCTTTTTTTCGCCTAGATTGGTAGTCAATAAAAAACTCAATTTCCCGATAATACAAGGTAATAATGGTATTGGTGCGTGACTTGATTAACTTCGATTGGGGTCATCCTTTTCATCATAGTATAGTTTGAGCCCACTGGTATGAAAGCTGGGATGACCTTGAGATGAGGTGGTAACTCTAACTTATATGAGATGTTTCCCACCTTTGCAACGATCCTAAATGGTCCATCATACTTTCGTACTAAATTTTGGTGCACGTCTTGCAGTTCCTTAAACTTCGTTAGGTTAAACATTACCAAAACTATATCCCCAATTTTATAATGCGAGGGACAACGCTTGCAGTTGGCAAACTTCTTCATCTTTGTTGTTGCCTTGTCCAAGTAGGGCATGGCAGTGTCAAGTAGATCCTCTTATGGCCATATGGTAAACCCCCAAATGCGGTCGTTAGTGATTGTGGAGTTTATGGTTGCTGGCGTCTGGAAAGTTATATAAGAATTGGACTATGTCTAGTAGTATTGCCCAATCTTTCCTATGTGAACTCACAAAGTGTCTCAGGTAGCACTCAAATAAAGCATTGACCCATTTTTTCTGTCCATCCGTCTGTGAGTGAAAACTAGTGGAGAAATGTAACTGTGTGCCAAGCATATCGAACAACTCTCTCCAAGAATTTCCTGTAAAATGTGGGTCTCGATAATGGATGATTGCCTCGAGAAAGCCTAATATTTTACCACGACCTTGAAGAATAATTTGGCAGCCTCTTTAGCAGCGCAACTTGCTTTGGTGGGCATGAAGCTAACATACTTCAAAAACCTGTCTACCACGACCATGATCATCCTATATATGTTAGACTTTGGTAAGTAGGTTATAAAGCCCATTGTCATACTCTCCCATAGGCACTCCACCATAGGTAATGGTTCTAATAGTCCTCTACATTGTCGTTGCTATATATTATCTTATTGGCACACAAGACAAGTTCGCATATAGCAATCTATGTCTTTTCACATGAGCGACCAATATTAGATTGACTCAATCAATTACCTTATGCGATGCTGCTCCGGGTGTCCCGCCCACGATGTGTTGTGTCTGTCCATTATAATATGCCACCTAATAGTTCCAAACTTGGGCATATAGTTCCTTCGTCTAACGGTGAGCAATAGTCCATATTCCATCCAGAAGTGTCTCATTTGCCTTGAGAATCTAGCTTCATAAGTCATTTTGCTTCCGAATAATGTTGCATATCATCTTTAATAGTGTCTTGAATATCACAGAAGGTTGTGGTGATCACATTAAGCTCAGACTTTATACTTAAAGTATCTGCCATAACATTTTGCCCTTGCCTGGTTTGTACACTAACTTATAATCAAATTCGACTAAGAAATCTTTCCACCTTGCTTGCTTTGGTATGTGTTTCTTTTGTGACTGGAAATAGCTAGTGGTCCCTACCTTGGACTCATCCATCCACAACCGATCTTGGCTAATGACTTTCCCCAAGAAGTGTACTTCATGATGGGAAAAACAACATTTCTCCCTCTTGATGTAAATCTTGTTCTCTCGTAGGACTTGGAAAACCTTCTTCAAGTTATCGACATGTTTCTCCAAGATATTGTTATAGATAACTATGTCATTTAGGTACACCACTACAAATTGAGCTAAGTATAGATGAAAGATCTTGTTCATCAGTGTTCAAAAGGTAGAAGGTGTGTTGGTCAATCTAAAGGGCATCACCAATCACTCAAAAGCTCCATATCTGGTGACACACATCGTCTTTGGCTCTTTCCCTTTTTCTATGTGAACTTGGTAATAGCCTCTTCGAAGGTCAACCTTGGTGAAGTACTTGGAATGTCCAAGTTTCTTGAACAAGTCGGCAATGAGCGGGATGGGGTATTTGTTCTTTATTGTCACTTTGTTGATCACGCGACAGTCTATGCAGAAACGTGACAATGCATCTTTGTTCTTTCTAAACAGGATCGACACTCCATAAGGTGCTTTAAACGGCAGACAAGACCGACTTCAAGCAACTCCTTCAACTTCTTCCTCAACTCCTCGATCTCGGTTGGATCCATATGATATAGGGAATATGTGGGTGGATTTGCTCCAGGATGTAGTTCTATATTATTGTCTACCTCGCGCCTAGGAGATAAGTGACTTGGCAAATCTTCCAACATCGCATCTTTGTTCTCTTCTAGAACCTTTTCTATGCATAGTGGTGATGTCTCTTTAGCACCATTATCTTCACCTAAACTCACAATGGTGGTTATTATCCTGCCACATTTTTTTTGAAATCAGGTTATGCAATGACATGACAACTCTTCTAGGATTAATAAAAAAATAAGAGTCGCCACCTAAAGAATTAAAGGCACGTTAGGACACCATCCTATCCTAATTACAAACAAAATTAATTAAAAGGGTCTGCAAAATCATCGATCGGGTAACGGTTCATGTAATCTTAAAAGAAAAGTGTTAAGTACCCTTCTAGGTCCATAAATGTGGGTCCCGACAGAATCTTGTGAATCATGTGGGGATTTAACATGGAAAATAAGTTCACTATAAGATAAAGAATATAAAAAAAATATTTGATACGGGTGAATAAATTAAGCATGAATCCATTATTATCTAATATAATTAATATAAGCCTAGGTGAATAAGATATTTAGACATGCAAACTTTTTTTTTTAAAACAAGCAAATTAAATCTATGCGAGTTAATAAAAATTGGCACATACAGAGCTAATGAAGCTACAAAAAATTACGAATCCAATTGAGCAAAGCAAAATTTTCGAGTATCAAACACATAAATAAGATACTTGAAATATTAACAAATAAATAAGGAGAGACTGACCTAATCGCTTCTAATAAAATGCTTAATTTTTTTGGATAATATGAAATCAAAGGAAAAGGTAAATATAAGTAAAATAAACATAAGGAGAAGATAGGACAGATGGACTAACCTGATGATTGCTTCCATATCAAAAGAATTAAAATATATCATGCAAATTGAAATTTAAATATAGCAACAACATATAAAGTTAAAGTTGCTAGAGAGAGATCAAAATATGACAAGGCTAAAATGGGCCCAATATGATGTTAATCCGTCTATCCAATTTTTTTTGATCGGCTCTCTTAAATGACTTAAGAAAAGACAAAAACAATGCTTTTTAAAAAAATTATTCAAGAGGACTAAATAAAATATTTTGATATTTAAAAAATCATGTGAAGTTAAAATATTAGTATATTCTTTTTATATTAAGATTGTATGAAAGTATGTTGATAAGTTAACATAATAATAAAAATTGTCAAGTTTTTAAGACTTTTGAAAGGGTGATATAAAATTATAATAGAAGGGAATAACAAGTTGCCTTATTTTTGTAAAGCTATATGTGTGCTTCATACAAGAAGTTAACTATAGTTTATCTATTTTTCAATATTTCTAAAATTGTACCTGATACCCCTTTTGGGGTGACAACGATTCCACTTTAGCTCGGCTTCTTGCGTTGACTTCTCCACTTGCCATGATTTAATTCCAAGAAATGCCGTTGCATTATAGTGTACGTGCAAAGAATATTCAAAGGGTTGAGCGTATGTTTGTTCTTAGTACCTTGAAATAAAATACTAAAGTAATAAATGTACTATTAAAAAAGTACGTTTATAAGGATAATAGAGTAAGAATAGATAACAAAATAGATAATAAAGTAACTACATTGAATATAATTCTAGCAAAGATCATAAACTTCTTAAGCAACATTCAAATAAGCACACAAACTTAATGTAAGAACCGAAGTCCAAACTTCATGTAGCCACAAGAACACCAAAAACTTATAAGGTAGTACGTAAGAATATTATTGCATTGGAGAGTGTATGAGAGTGTTGTGGTTGTTTAAGCGTGTGGACAGAATGGAAAGAGTCTTATTTTTATAGTAAAATATAGAGGATACATCAATAAGTACAAAAAGAGAGAAAAGGAAAGAAAATTATTCTAGTCAATTAGACCCACATTCTTGGTATTTAATCAATGATATTATCATAATCATGCGAGTTTAAAAAAACCGATTAATCAAATATGATAGTACGTCGAAGGTTTTCCAAAAAAAGAGTAATAGGAAACATCAACACATGGATTTTTACCATAATCAAGGTATTAAAATAGTGTGATTTCATATGGAAAATAGTCAACTGACAATTACAGATTACTACAGATGAATATATCATAATAAATAGATCGAAGGAAAGAATCATGAATAATCTTCTTATTTTGAAGCAGCCATGTTAATACAGTCAAAGACTTCAGTCCAAAATAACATGATTTAGAGACTGTTATATTTGAAGGTCACATATGTATATTTACTTACCATAATTAGCAAAAGTTTGCCAAGAACAATTAAATCAAAGTTCTCCACACTAACTAAAAGAAAGAAAAGTTGGAGAATAAAATAGAGTCTATCAAGGAGAAGAATCATGTCAAAGTTTATCAAGGATAGATAAATATTAAGGTGTATCAATCGATTATAGGAACAAAAATTGAAAGAAGCATGAATCATGGAGATTTTCAAAATAATCAATCAATTCATTAAGCAAATAAATTAAATTCGCATATTAAGACTTGCTACAATTGAATCAAGAAACCACAACTCATCAGTGTTCTTAAAGAAAAACTCAAGGGCATACTAACACTCATTTACAAAAGGGGCAGATTACATTCAAACAAAAATAGGAACACAGAAGGCAGAAAATGCAGAAGTTTAGGAACTCAAAATCATAAGTAAATCATGCTAAAAAAAGATTTCATGATCATTATTGAATTCCATGTAGCGTAATAATGCAATCATAACTACTATACTATAAAATATAAGGCAATTTAAGAAATTTGTTTAAAAGATAAGATAATCTAAAAAAACTGAACCTGGACAGATCTGTTAAGTTCCGACTTCAATAGCCCTCAAAACCTTAAGGCTCTGACGGGTCCGCTGGTCAGAGCGGCGGAGAAACAATGCTCTTGTTGTCATTGTTGGCATTCTTTTTGGGGGGAAGGATGATGGTTTGCTTGACTCGTTGAAGCCAAATGGCTTTTAACGGTGGCTGTCTTGTCGGAATTTTTGGTCGGAACCAATGAGAAGAAGAGAAGGACACGGATTGAGGTTGCATGGTGTGACTCTTCGCATGCTAGCAGAGATGAGAAGAGAGGAAGAAGGAAAGAGAAAGGGGAGAGGAGGGGTGACTGGTTTGGGTAATAAAGTGGCTTCTATTCACGGGTGGTTGGAGAAGCGTCGTGAGGAAAAAGACGAGGAAGGGCTCGCTTGGTGGTTGTCCCCGCAAGTGAGGGTGGAGCAGGGGTTTCGTCGGTGGTCTTCGTGTATGATGGATGAAGTTAGGAGATAGGAGAGTGGTGCCTGATGCTTTCGAAGAGAACGAGGGGAAAAAATGAAAATAGGGTTAGGGTGTTAGGATATTGATATAGGAAAGTGGTAGGAGACTCAATCTTAGCCGTTGGATCAAGATGATATGTGGGGTTGAGATTTAAAAGAATGGAACATATGGTTGGGATTAAAGATGAGATCTTGAGATTTGGATTGAATTAATTGGTTCAAAATGAGCTAGAATTGAGATAAAATTGAGTAGAAAAGGCTACAAATTAAATAGATTGAATAAAGGGGTACAATTTAAATGATTTGGACGAAAATTTAATAAATTGTTATCCAATCAATGGTTATACTACACATAATAAATAATTTTCATATAAGATAAATACACTTAAATATTATAGACTTTAAATAGGCAAGTAAATTAATTATTTCAAATTTAGCAATCGATAAATATAATAGTAATATTTTTTTTTTATTATTAATAATAATACTAATAATAATAGTATTAATAATAATAACAACAACAACAACACTAATGATAAAATAATAATTTTTTTTTGTAAATTATGAACACTAAAGTATATGATTAGTTAGATAATAATTAAACATAATTTTAAACATATAATAAAGAAATAGGTTTTAAAATACATATTTAATCAAAAAACGATTCGGAAAGGCTTATAGGTCGGTCAAAATTGTGTGTCAACAGCTGCCCCTCTTTGCTCAATAATGAAGGATGAATTGGTAGGTAATGCCATTGACTAAGTAGCCAATTTTGTCCGACTAACTAAAAGATGTTAGTGAGATCAAATGAAACCATAAGTAATTGTGAAAAAAGAAGAAGGTGTGGCCGAAACTTTGGCCTTAAGTCGTCTACATATCTCTGGTATTACGAGAATGAATTTATATGTTATTCTAGATTTAGGAACGGACTTAGCTTCTAAAAAAATGAATTAATAGTACGAGATTCGAATAGAAGCGATAATAGCTTGAGTAGATAAGATTAGATCTCAAGGCAATATGAATAGTGTAAGGAAGATTAGAATGACTTAAGTTATGAGAGGAAAAGATCATATGAGTAGTGTAAAAGATGAGAAGGCCTTTATTGTATTAGATATAGAAGTACGGAAGTCATATCTAAAAGAAAAGTTGATCTCGTCTGCAATCTATCAGTCTCTGCAAACTTGGAAATTGTGATATGACTAAATAAAATGATTAGGACATATATAGCGATTAAATGGTAAAATAATTTATAAACATGATGCAATTTTCTATAACACCTCAGATTCGAAAAAAGGCTAGAAAGGGTCAAACGGGTAAGTCATAAACCAAAAATGGATTGTGGACCCTTCACGGAGCCCTAGACGGGCTGTGTACGGGACCATGGTCCGTCAAAAGGCTCGTGAACAATTTCCAGAACCTGCCTGAGGCAGGGGTCACCCTAACAGTACCCCAGATGCCCCGTGGTGATCTGGATGGCCCGTCAAATGGGTTGTACAAGTCACCCAATCAGTAGGGTGTCATCCAAGGTCACTTTTGTCATGCCCCGAGCCTACACCCTAGGCGTTGCTGGCACTCGACAATCATTGTTGGCCCCAAGCGAACCCTTGGCCTGGCTTAACTCTTAGCGGAAGACTTACTCGTAATACAATAAACTCAAATGAAAGTTTTAACTCAAGAGTCTCAAAAGCAAACTCATAATATTTAGAATAAACATTCAAACTTGTCTCAAGGGCAACTCAAGTATAGAACAAAACTACTGAAATGAACAAGACTCATGAACTAATATCTATCTATCTATGAAGCCTTTACTAACTAAGATAGATGTAGGGACAAGACCCATGACATCCTACTAACAAAATGAAATGACTGAAAGTAAACAAGGGATCATTCGGAAGTAAGAAGGCTCACCAATAACTCTAAAGCTCAACTGGATCAACGAAGCGCTGGATGCTGATCTTGGTTCCTTGTATCTGCATCATAAAAGATGCAGGCTAAATGGCTCCAGTACATGGAATGTACGAGCATGTGATAGGAAATCTAAACAAGGACATAAGCTTGAACTGGAACTGAAAGGAAACATACTCACCTCGGCTCTACTCAACTGAAGGATACTCAACTTAATGCAGTAATAAAACAACAATAAAGATACAGTTTATATAAAGCTTTTAAAACAATAGATAACAACTCAATGTATTGAAAAATACAATAATATCTTAGTTGTCTGTAAAAATACAAAAATAAACTCTGTTTGGGAGATTCTCTAATCGACAACCATCACTATGAGTTATGCGATGATACAACGTCTCACCCACGCTACCATAACTGTCATATACCTGGCCGGGGTATAGAACTCCTCAACTAAGTGGATCCTCTAAGATATGTTAAAAATAATTAAGGAATCATCTAAAAAGTATGACCCGTTCTACCCACGTTGGCGACCAGTTTTATGGGGGCCATGAGTTGTATGAACTCTCCCCCATATCGTGCTCAATACTACTCCTAAAATATACTCCGCTCATTATGTTTTAAAGAAAACATTTCCTCTTTCTATGGTTTGAGATTATTACCAAAAAAAATTTCCCTCAAAAGAGATAATACTGAAAACTGCTCATGAACTCTTTTGGGGAAATCGGTGTTTCCTTTCTTGCTTAAAATGTGAAAACATTTAATCTTGGGAATACTTAGTTTCCATATATCATTTTAAAGAAAATGGACTTAGCTCTACTCTTTCTCAAACTTAAGGTTGAAGTCTTAAAACAAGTTTTAGAATGTCTGCAAAGACTTCTTAAAAGACTCGAAAGAACTCTCAAGACTTGACTCTTAGCTCTACCTTTAATTTGAATTTAAGGATTCAAGGATATGATTCATGTGTATGAATGATTTCTAGATGTTTAGAAGTAGTTTAGAGTGTTTAGAATCAATAGGACGTAAAGGTACCCTTTGAAAGAAATTAGAAGGACTAAACGACGAAGAAAGGGTGGGGGTGGGCGACCCCGGCGCAATGAGTGGCGCAAGGCGCCAACCCTTGAAATATAGAGCAGAAGTTGGGGCGCATTGTCTGGTGTACGGTGCCAAGACCCAAACTACAGATCCCCTCTTATGACATATCGGTGGGGCAGCGCGCTAGCTCTTGCCCAAAAAACCCCGACTACTTTTCTTACTCGTTTTCTCACCCCAATTCACCAGAAATCAAATGGTTTCATCCCCAATCACGTAGACTCCAATACCCAACCAAAGTAACCAAGGATCTACTCAAAACAACTCCCAAAACATCAACTTTCAACTAAAGCTGGAACTCATCAAAACACCAACAATCAAGATTACGATAGGAATATCAAGAAAATTCATAAGAACTCTAAATCTTTAACTTTGAGAATGAAATCTCGCTAAAAAGAACATGATTGGAGCGTGGGTGAACGAACCCAACACTATGTGAACACACATACCTCTTAGGGATTAAATCCTTGGTGAAACGATCCTCGATTCGCAGGAAAACTCCAAGAACGCCTTGACCTTCCTCCTTTTCTCATCTTCTTGAATTCTTCTCAAAAACCCTAAGCATATATTGGTTTGGGAATACTGAACCAAATTAGTTTAGACCCCTAATTAATTACTAAAAATTAATTAACATTATTGGGTAAGGAAAAGACCAAAATACCCCCTCTTAAATCCGGGTAACTTTGCTTAATTGAACAGCCTGACTTAAATAGTCATATGTCCCTTATACGAGCTCGAAAATTAGCAAACTTGGTGGCGTTGGAAAGAGGATTCCAAGACCTTTCATTTAATATCTATGAGTCACCTAAATCATTCTGTACTAAAAGTTATGGGCATTTGAAGTTAACTAAAAACTCACATCTTAAGCTTAACTTGAAAAATTTCATATTTTGCTATTTCTAATTTAGTTCGCTCTATTTTTAGCTCTTTAAAATACCGAGGTGTTACAATATCCATCCTTGGGAACATTTGTCCTCGAATGAGAGCACTCTAAGTAGACTAAGGGTTGTAACATCTAACACCCTGCTCAAACATCCAACATGCAAATATAACACATTCAGTATATCAATTAAAGAGTACTAAGAAAGGAACTAGTACCTTCATCTAGAATTTATCCGGACTCAAGGAGATGTGAGTATTTCTTCTTCTTATCTTCCTCAACCTCCCATGTAGCTTCCTCAATAAAGTGATTCCTCCATAGGACCTTGAATGATGCTACCTCCTTGGTTCTCAACTTGCGAACCCAACGATCTAGAATCTGAACGGGAATCTCCTTGTAAGATAAGCAATCCTGAATACCAATATCTTCGGTAGGTATAATAAGTTAAGGATCGCCCATACACTTTTTCAACATTGAAATGTGAAATACTAGATGAACTGCTGCTAACTCTTGCGGTAGCTCCAACTCATAAGCTACATTGCCGATCCTCTTTGATATCATGTGAGGACTAATACACCGAGGACTAAGCTTCCCCTTCTTACCAAATCTCATGACACCCTTTATGGGTGAAACCTTCAAGTGTACCCAATCATCTACTTAAAACTCTAAGTCTCTTCTCCTAACATCAGTGTAGGATTTCTGACGACTCTGTGCTGTTTTCAACCTTTCTTGAATAACTTTCACTTTCTCCATAGCTTTATGAACCAAGTCTGGTCCTATCAACCCAGCTTTACCAACCTCAAACTATCCAATAGGAGATATATATATTCCTTCATAAAGAGCCTCATACGGGGCCATTTGGATGCTAGAGTGGTAACTATTGTTATAAGCAAACTCAATGAGAGGTAGGTAATCATCCCAATTACCTTTTGTATCGATCACACAAGCCCTCAACATATCTTCTAAAGTATGAATGGTGCGCTCTGCTTGACCATCAGTCTGAGGCTAGAAAGCAGTACTCAAGTTCACCTTCGAACCCAAACCTTTTTGGAAAGACTTCCAGAATTATGTAGTAAATTGTGCACCACTATCTGAAATAATTAAATCTGGAACTCCATAAAGTCTAACTACCTCTTGAAGATATAACTTAGCATAATCCTCTGCTGAATGAGTAGTCTTTACCAGAAAAAAGTGGGTTGATTTAATCATTCGATCTACATTCACCCAAATGGAGTCATGTTACCTGCGAGGCCGCGGCAAAAGAGTAATAAAATCCACATTGATCATCTCCCACTTCCATTCCGGAATCTCTATATTCTGAGCCATACCACCAAGACTTTGGTGCTCTACCTTAACTTGTTGACAATTAGGGCACTTAGCAACGAACTCAGCAATGCATTTCTTTATACTACTCCACCAATAGACTTATCTCAAGTCACGATACATCTTTGTGGAACCTGGATAGATATAATATCTGGAGCCATCTCTTGGAGTTCATCCACCCTCGGTACACACAACTTACCTTGATACCTCAATACACCATCTTCCCCTTGTTCAAAAGCCATCACTTTTTGCTTATGAACATTTGCCTTCAGTTCAAGAAAAATAGGGTCTTAGTCTTGTTTCTCTTTCACTTCAAACACGAATGATGAATCAGTCGCATTCATCACCACTACTCAACCTTCATTGGAATCTAACAATCAGACACCCAAACGTGAAAGTTTGTGCACATCATTGGCTAATTCTTTCTTTTCTTCCTCAGCATGGACAGTACTACCCATAGGCAATCTGCTCAAAGCATCAGAAACTACATTAGCCTTACTTGGGTTGCAAAGAATACTCAAATCATAATCCTTGGGTAACTCTAACCACCTCTTATGTCTGAGATTGAGCTCTTTCTGACTGAATACATACTGAAGACTCTTATGATCGGTGAACACATCTACATGAACACCATATAGATAGTGACGCCACATTTTCAAAGCGAACACTACAACAACCAACTATAGATCATGGGTTGGGTAATTTTTCTCGTGAATCTTAAGTTGTATGGAGGCATAAGTTATAACCTTGCCATTCTGCATTAACACACAACCCAGTCTAACTCTGGACACATCAAAATACAGAATAAAACCTTGTGTACCTTCTGGTAAGGTGAACACTAGGACATAGTCAACTTAGTTTTCAATTCCTGAAAGCTTTTCTCACAAGCTTCAGACCATTGAAACTCTGTTATTTTCTAAGTCAACTTAGTCAAATGGGATGAAATAGATGAGAACCCCTTGAAAAACTATTTATAATATCCAGCCAACCCCAAGAAACTTCTAATATCAGTTGGAGATGTGGGTCTAGGCCAGTTCTACAGTACCTCTATTTTCTGAGTATCAACTCGAATTCCATATCCAAAAGCAATGTGGCCTAAGAATGCTACAGACTAAAGCCAAAACTCACACTTAGAGAATTTAACATACAACTCTCTATCCTTGAGAGTTTGGAGAACTACAATGAGATGACTAGCATGATCTTCCTTATTCCTTGAATAGATAAGTATGTTGTCAATGAACATGATAACAAACATATCAAGATAAGGCTTAAACACTCTATTCATAAGGTCCATGAACGCTGCAGGAACATTAGTCAAACCAAACGACATGACCAGAAACTCATAATGACCACAACGGGTCCTGAAACCTCTCTTAGGAATATCACTTTCTCTTACTCTCAACTGATGATAGCCTGATATGAGGTTTATCTTAGAAAAACAAGTGGCACCATGAAGTTGATCAAATAGATCATCAATTATCGTAAGTGAATACTTATTATTGATAGTAACTTTGTTCAATTGGTGGTAATCAATATACATCCTAAGTGAACCATCTTTCTTCGTCACAAAAAAGACCAGACCACCCCAAGGTGAGACAATTGGCCAAATAAAACCTTTCTCAAGGAGATCTTTCAACTGCTCTTTTAACTCTTTCAATTCTGGTGGAGCAATTCTATATGGCGAAATAGAGATATGATGAGTATCAGGAAGAATATCTATACTGAAGTCTATTTCTCTATCAGGAGGGACTCCGAGAAGATCAGCTGGAAAGACTTCTGGAAATTCACTTACTACTAGAACTGACTTATTATGTGGTGTCTCAACATTAGAGTCATTAACTCGGACTAAGTGATAGATACGCCCCTTGGAAGCTAACTTTCTCACCTTAAGGTACAAAATAAAACAACCCTTAGGCACTGCTGAACTACTTCTCCACTCTAAAGCTAGCTCATTAGGAAACTGGAACTCAACCACTCTAGTTCTACAATCCACTGAGGCATAGCAGGCATGAAGCCATTCCATACCTAGAAGAACATCAAAATATACCATGTCTAATTCAACTAAGTCAGCCATGGTGCTCTTGTGATTAATGGAAATAGTACAATCAAGATAGACTCTCTCAGCTAGAATAGACTCACCAACCGGTGTAGAAACACTAAAGGTCTCAAGAGGTTGCTCAAGAAGAACATCAAAATTCATAGCAATATAAGGAGTCACAACATATAGACTTGCTCCTGGATCTAGAAAAACATACATATCATAATTAAAGGCTTTGATCATACTAGTGATATAATCTGGCAAATTCTTACTCTTGGCGACTAGTGATAACATACAGACAGTTTGCTCCTCCGCCTATCCCTGAAGTAGCTCCGATCCTCTAGATGCAGCTTTGTCTGGTACGGCCACTGAAGAAGATTGGGCTCTATTGCCCCTATTTCCATTACCTTACCTGTTCGTAGGGAACTCTTTCATAAAATGACCATTCTAAGTACACTTAAAGCAAACTGTTGAGCCATCATGCCACACTCATGGGTGGTTCCTACCACTCTTAGCACATGTAGGAGTCCAATTAACTCATTGTGCCACACTACCTTGAGATTGTGCAGGTCTAGCTCTAAGATTTTGTGAATTCTAATTCTTGAACTCACCTCTGTTCCTTGGTGCAGGTGCACTAGTAGATGATGAAGCAGGTCCATGTAGCTTGTTTTGGAAAGAAGTTCGGTTCGCGATGCTCTTCTGCTGCACAGACTCATTTCCCGATGTCATTGCCTTCTTACTTCGAAACTATTCTCTATCCCTCAACTTATCTTCCTTAACCTGTTGTACATGGATCATCAGCCTTGCTATGTCCATATCTCCTATAAGCATAGCTACCTTGCCTTACTTACTTGACAGACAGATAACCTGACAACAAACAGACTCATCTTTCTCCTCATGTCAGTAACCATCTGCGGAGCATAACGAAACAATTGGGTGAACTTAAGGGTATACTCATGTACGCTCATAGATTCCTTCTTAAGAGTGAGGAATTCCCTTACCTTGATCTCTCTTAGTTCTCGGGGAAAGAAACGCCCCAAGAAGGCCTCCGCAAACACAACCCAACTCAAAATTGCTGCACCCTCAGCTCTATTCTTCTTCTATTGGTCGAACCATATTCTAGAGACACCCTTCCATTGGTATGCAGCTAGTTCCAGTATCTCATCATCAGCAATGTGCATAATTCAAAAAATCTTCTGAAGCTCTTCCACAAAGTTTTCTGGATCCTCAGTTACATTTGAACCAGTGAAGTCTGGAGGATTCATCCTTAAGAACTCACAGATCCTAGGCGTATCAGCCAGATCCTATCGAACCCCTCTCTGTTGCCCAACTTGATTGTTCACAACTTGACTCAACATTCAAATAGCTTCCCGAAACTAAACATTCGTGACATCTCCTTGGGGTTGCACTTCTGGTGCATTGGGGACCCCTTGATCCTGTCGTTTAACATTTCTCCTAGCGAGTCGACTTCTAACAGCTCTTTGTGAAGGGATGATGTGAAAGATACGCACAAGCATAAATTAGAAAGAAACTTTTATAGAGATAAACTCTATTGCACAAAAAGAATATGAAAGAAGTGAGATAGTTCCTAAATATTGCAGCCTCCTAATTATAGATATGGCGTGCTTCACACCGATAACCAGGACTCTATAGACACGGCTTCATACACACCCTAGGACTCTTGAACTTTGTTGTCAAATACCAAGATTGTCTTGCCCCGAGCCTACACCCTGGGCGTGGTCGGCACTCAAGAAACATTGATGTGCCCAAGAGAACCCATATCATGGCTTAACTCTTAGTGAAATACTTACTCGTAATACAATAAAATCAAATGAAAGCTTTAACTCAAGAGTCTCAAAAGAAAACTCAAAATATTTAGAATAAACATTCAAATTGGCCTCAAGGGCAACTCAAGTCTAGAACAAAACAACTGAAATGACCAAGACTCATGAACTAATGTCTATCTATCTATGAAGCCTTTACTAACCGAGATGACCGTCGAGACAAGCCCCACGACATCCTACTAACAAAATGAAATGACTGAAAGTAAATAAGGGATCCCCCGAAAGTAAGGAGGCTCACCAATAACTCTTAACCTCAACTGGATCAACGAAACGCTGGATGTTGATCATGGTTACCTTTATCTGTGTCATAAAAAAGGCAGGCCAAATGGCGTCAGTACATGGAATCTAAGAGCATGCGAGGGGAAATCTAAACAAGGACATAAGCTTGAACTGGAACTGAAAGGAAACATACTCACCTCGGCTCTACTCAACTGGAGGATACTCAACTCAATGCAGTAATAAAACAACAATAAATATACAGTTTATATAAAGCTTTTAAAACAATAGATAACAACTCAATGTATTGAAAAATACAATAATATCTTAGTTGTATGTAAAAATACAAAAATAAACTCTGTTTGGGAGATTCTCTAATCGACAACCATCACTATGAGTTATGCGATGATACAACATCTCGCTCAGGCTGCTAGAAATGTCCTATACCTTGTCGGAGTACAGAACTTCTCAACTAAGTGGATCCACTAAGATATTCTTAAAAGCAATAATGAATCATCTAAGAAGTATGACCCTTTCTACCCATATGTTTTAGAGAAAACATTTCCTCTTTCTATGGTTTGAGAATATTACTCAAAAATATTTCTGTAAAAAGAGATAATACTGAAAATTACTCATGAACTCTTTTAGGAAATCAGTGTTTCCTCTCTTGCTTAAAATGTAAAAACATTTACTCTTGAGAATGCTTAGTTCCCATTTATCATTTTAAAGAAAATGGACTTAGGTCTACTCTTTCTCAAACTCAATACTCAAGTCTTAAAAGAAGTTATAGAAGGTTTGCAAAAGACAACTTAAAAGACTCGAAAGAATTCTCAAGACTTGACTCTTAGCTCTACGTTGAATTTAAATTTATGGATTCAAGGTTATGATTCATGTGTATGAATGCTTTCTAGATATTTAGAAGTAGTTTAGATTATTTAGAATCAATAGGGATTAAAGGTACCCTTTGAAAGAACTCAGACGGACTAAACGACGAAGAAAGGGTGGGGTAGGCGACCTTGGCGCACTGAGTGGCGCAGGGTCCCAGCCCTTGAACTGTAGAGCAGAAGTTGGGGTTCACTAGCTGGCATAGGGCGTCAGGCCCCAATCTACAGAGCCCCTCTACTAGCGCATTGGTGGGGCAGCGCGCCAGCCCTTGCTCAGAAAATCCCGACAACTTTTCTTACTCGTTCTCTCGCACCAATTCACCTAGAATTGAATGGTTTCTTCCCCAATCACTTAGATTCAAATACCCAACCAAATAAAACAAGGATCTACTCAAAACAACTCCCAAACCATCAACTTTCAACTAAAGCTGGAACTCATCAATATTCCAACAACCAAAATTACAATAGGAATTTCAAGAAAACTCATAAGAACTCTAAATCTTTAACTTTAGGAATGAAATCTCGCTGAAAGTAACATGATTGGCATGTGGGTGAACGAACCCAACACTATGAGAACTCACATACCTCTTAGAGATCAAACCCTTGGTGAAATGATCCTCGATTCGCAAGAAAACTCCAAGAACGCCTTAACCTTTCTTCTTTTCTCCTCTTCTTGAACTCTTCTAAAAAATCCCTAATGGTATATTGGTTTGGGAAAACTGAACCAATCAGTTTAGACCCCTAATTAATTACTAAAAGTGAACTAACCTGATTGTGTAAGGAAAAGACCAAAATACCCCTCTTAAATCCGGGTAACTTTCTTTTGTTGAACAACCTTAATTCAAACAGTCAGATCTCCCTCATACGAGCTCGAACATTAGCAAACTCGATGGTGTTGGAAAGAGGATTCTAAGACCTTTCATTTTATATCTTATGGGCCACATAACTAATTATGTACTGAAAGGTATGGCCATCTAAAGTTGACCAAAAACTCACATCTTAAGATTTACTTGCAAAATTTCAGATTTTCTATTTCCAATTTAGTTCTTTCTATTTTAAGCTCTTTCAAAAACTGAGGTGTTACAACTTTAAAAGGACCACATACGTCTAAATGGTCCGTGAAACTTCACACAGACCATGAATTCGTCCGTGAAGGAGACTTGTCAGACTTATAATTTTTGGTCAACTTCAACGATCATATCTTTCAGCAGAAAATGAATTAGGTGGCCCATGGCCTATCAAATTAAAGATATTTGAGTCCTTTTTCCAACACCACCAAGGTTGCCTAATTTGAAGCCTAGAGTAAAAAGTTATGTCCTGTTTTAGTGAACTCCTATTGGACAGGGCATCTTGACGACCCACTTGAGGGGCCATCATGATCTAGACGGTCCGTGAAGCGCTTCGAGAGAGGCATTTTGGAAGTTTTAACTAAGGGTCATTTCAGTTTTTCCCAATAGTTTTAACTCAATACGATGTCGTTTTACCTTCTACCATATTCCCTATATAAATACTTTTATCCCCAAAGTCACCCAATTCAATTCATTTTCCTAAATCCCTAAACTTGACAAAATTTATCCTCTCTAAAAGTTTTCTCTCTAGATCAATGAAGAAGAAGAAGCTAGGGTTCTTCAAGTTCACGTTTCCTTTCTTCATCATTTCTTAGGGCTTTAATCAACGATGTAGGGAGTTTATCAATGAGTTCCATTCACCCATTGAGTCCCCAAAGTTTCTTCAAATTATCCAATTCAATTTTCTAAGATTTGATTAGATTTTCACTCAATTCCTTATGGGTTCCACTTGTATGGATTCAATTGCTTTATTATGATCTTATTTTAATGATTTGGACTTAACTACATGCTTTCAAACCAATTCCATGTGAACCCATGCATTGATCTATGAACCCTAATTTACATGAATTTATGAAGAAGCTTTGGAAGAAGAAAGATGAATTTATGAAGAAGCTTGAAGCTATGAATATGTTTTATGAAATTATTCATGTTTTTATGAAAGAAATGTTTATGACCTAAGTATGCATATAAATAATATGTTCTATGAAGCTTGGCCACATGACATGAATGACATCTAGATTAGCCCTCAATGCTTTTTAGGCTATTTTCCTAAATTAGGTCTTGATTAGTATGGTATTCGGATATGCCATCAATGATTATAGATTATTCTTTAAAAATTGTTTCCATCATTATTAGGGTATCTCTAGCATGAAGTGAATGAATGTGGACCTTAAAACTATTATAAAAAGATCATGGATACTGAAAGGTTTTCTCACGCATGGACAAAGGAGATATCCTATGATATTTTTATCTTGGATTGGTTACTTAATTTTACCTTTCCATGGATCATACTATGAATCTATCTTGGATTGGTTGTTTAATTGTACTTTTCCATGAATGATAATATGAATTTAGCTTGGATTGGCTACTTGATGTTCCCTTCCATGGATAATAAGACAAGTTAGGATTGAAGACTATTTTGTGGGATTTATGCTCAGCACCGAGAGGATATTGAAATGAAAGTTGTCCCCTAGCTAGAGGTTGGGTTTCTAGTAGCAATATTCTTATCACATATATATGTGCTCCCATAGGATGATTGTCTTAGATAGACATTTGCTAGTAGATCCACATAATATAGAAGTTAATGGTCCTAACCTTGGAAAGTAGGACACCCATTTTTGGTGTGGGGAAGTTTCACGCCCCGAGGCTACCCCTATAAGTAAAATGGGACCTAGGATCATGAGTGATCCAAGCTAACCCTGAGCTGGCATATCATAAGTTAACTTAACATATCTATGAAACATAAACGAATATGGAAGCTAAATCATGAGATAAGTAATAGTGGGGAATACCTAAAACTGGTATGAATATATACGTACTGAATAAGAATTTAGTGATGCTGAACAATCACTAAAATGCTAAAGCTGAATCTAAACTATGTCTGAAAAAAGCCTCTAACTGACTAAATTTTATGGGACATGCCCCCAGCTAACTCTAGCAAATTTGAAAACTGAATAAAAAGGCTAAAGTGTAAACCATGTCTATTTTCTGCGAAGTATGAGGACTCACCACTGAAGCTACTGAGCTGGAGATCGGGAACCGTTCTATGCATAATCTGGATGCTGAGAACCTGAACCTACATCAAGAAAAGATGTAGCGTAGAGTATGCGTCAGTACTTAGAAGGTACTGAGCATGAAGGATTGGATAATAGCTGAACAAAACATATAACTGAACAAAGCATAACTGAGAAATGCCATAATCTGAACATGATGGAAATACTAATACGTACTTAATATGAACTAAACTTAATGCAATGACCAAGTGGATGACATGCTGAAACTGAATATTGAAGTATGACTAAAAACCTGGTGAAATACACTAGAGTCTGACTGTGGGAGCTCCTTTTAACCGACATAAAATCACGTGAGCTAAATGTGAAGTTTGATGTATACCCTTTATCGAGAGGACTCAATATACCTTGCCAGGGGTATAAAGGCATGGCTGGCGTGATCACTAAAACTGATGCCCATAGAGGGGACTTATAACATATGGGGGCACATAGTTCTAGGACTATGAGGGTACGTTGAACCCTAGTCCAACTCGATGCTAAGCCTACTCCCAACTGAATGTGTATATGATACAATATGACTGAAATACTGAATAGCTCAAAATACTGACATGCAGATACTCATACTTGAAAACTCTTTCTAAAAAATAATTCAAAATCATATTATATTATGATCATTCATGACTCGAGAAGTCATACTGCATCAACATTGATGGTATATCTAGATACCATACTGCTCATACATTGATGACATACTCGATTGTCATACTAATCATGTTTTATAAACTCTTTTATCAAAACTCATCTTTATTTTCTCAAAACACAGCTTAAAACTCAAGTGTTGGTTTTAAAAAGCTTCTCACGATTTATAACTCAAAATAGGGTCCATGCTGAAATATATTGATAATGTGACATTCAAAACTGGAGAATGTACATATGTTTAACCGACCTAGCATGTGTAATTCATGAACTAAGAGAATCTACTCAATTAGGGTTCTGAATTTCATGCAAAGAACTAAGTAACGATTCTACGAAAATATGATAATCTGATTAGGAATACTCTAATAGCTAATTCACAACTAATATATAAGGTTTGAGAAACCCTAGGTCTAAGCAAGATATAGGAATCAAGAATTTGACTGAATTATATGGACCTAGTGGAAGAAAGGAATCCACCAGTGAAATTCCACATACCTGCTGACGAAATTCACGGAGAAATATTTTGATTTTGGGGCTAGAATTGAATAAATCTTGTTGTGTTCTTGGAGAGGGCTTGGTCGACTTCTTCTTGTCTTTTTACTCTAATTTGGTGAATTTTTAGTGAATAAATGTTTTGGTTATGTTTTCACTAGGTTATTAGGCTTAATTTGAGTAAAACGATGTAGTTTAGGGGTCAAACAACTTAGTTTAGGTGCCCAATGCATAGGGCAAAGGAATAAAATGACCCTAACTTAATTCTGGCGAAGCTCATCCATGGAGGGAACGACGGTCCGTCGTTTGACTTACCGGCTGTCATTTGGGTTCGTCGTTCAAGTCTGCCCAATAGGGCTTCACTAAAACAAGCATAAATTTTTACTCGAAGATGGGATTTTAGCAAACTTGGTGGCATTGAAAAGAGGATTCCATTATCTATCATTTGGTAGGTCATGGGCCACCTAATACCTTTTGTGCTAACAGTGATGACCATTTGAAGTTGACCCATCAACAATTTCCCTCTAATTGACTACTAACCCTCACCTACGGTCAGTCGTACAGTCCGTAGGTCCAACCACGGACCGTACAGGTCGACCGTGGGTGGGATTAGAGACTATAAAGATTTGGGCCTTCACGACGAAAACCACATATGGTTTGTTGTCCTACCTATGGTCCGTGGGTGGTTTCGTTGGTACTGGCACCAGATTTTCTAAAAACTAGAATTTTCTTCGTTTTGAGTTCTGGGGTGTTACATTATCTCCCCCTTGGGAACATTAGTCCTCGAATGAAGTATAAACTAGATGGGTATGGAGGGATGGAGCTGCAATCCCTACCACTAAGTACTAGAAACTGATTCCTGACTTAACTGAGTTCTAAGATCATGCAAATACGCTGAAAATGCAAGAACAATTGAAGGAACAAGATACTAAGACTGAACTTATGCACGAGTAAAACGAAAAACTGGAGAGAAAACTATTATCTCAAGCTGAAACAAAATCGAAAGGAAAAAGATGAGGATACTAGGCCTCCATGGCTACTTATGCTTCCCAGCCAAGTTTGTCAAGTCTCATCACCCCTTTCATGGTGATACTTTCAGGAAAACCCAATCGTATATCTCAAACTCTAAGTCCCTTCTCCTTGCATCTGCATAGGACTTTTATCTTAAATCTATCTCTGATGAGTTGAACTTTTTCCAAATCATCATGAACCAAATCTGGCCCAATCAAGGTTGCTTCACCTACTCATCCACCTTAGGAATACATAAGCAACCATCTCCCCCTTGGGAGAAAACCTATAATTTCTATTGATGAATTGCACCTTCAAACTAAACCGGTATGAGTTCACTATCTATTTTTCCTTATCCTCCACTACCAATGGAAATTCAAATCTATTCTAGACTATCACACCACCATCTAATGTGTCCGTAAGACTAACTCCTAAGCGAGCAGACCGATGAACACCTTTTCCTAGGCCCTTCCCTTTTTCCCTAACATGTGTTACACTACCGTTTAGAGATCATCTTTCTAGCCTCAATGTAAGAGATAATTCGACCTATAGGCATGGAGCTACTACCCTTCTATTCTAAGACTGGCTCGTTGGAAATTGAAACTGAACGATCCTAGTTCTACAACCGATGAGGCATAATCATGAAATGTAACCAATTCATGCCTAGAATGATATCTAAATCTACCATCTCTAACTCTACAAGATCTGCTAAGGTGAATTTCTGAAAGACTGTGATAGGGGAATTTCTGAAAGACTGTGATAGGGGAATTTCTGTATACATGTCTAGTTATAACTGGGTCACCAACTGGAGTAGAGAGTGAGAACAATTCTAAAAGGTTTTCTGGACTGACACCGAAGATTACTGCTACAAAGAGAAGTTACAAATGTAAGAGGAGCCCCTGGACCAATAATGCATGAACATCTGAGGAAAAACTCAAAACGTACTAGTGATTTGAAATGCATAACGTCGAATTAGAAATGAGAAGTTGGATCATACCTTACGCACGATAAAAGTAGAAAAGAAAGTGAAGGTTTCCTAAAACATTTCATACCCTCCCTCTCATTAGATGTTGTACACTTTACACCCATGAAAGAAACTCTACTTAGTGCGGCTTTTCAGACATCCTAGGACTCTTAAACCTAATGCTATGATACCAAGTTTGTCACACCCCGAGGCTACCTCCTGGACGTAAACACGGGACCTAGGATCATGAGTGACCCTAAGCTAACCCTGAGCTGGCATATCATAAGCACACTGAACATATCTATGAAACATAAACTAATGCAGAAGCTAAATCATGAGATAACTAATAGTGGGGGAATAGCTAAAACTGGTCTGAATATATAAATACTAAATAAGAGTTTAGTGATATTGAAAAATCACTAAAATGCTAAAGTTGAATCTAAACTATGTTTGGAAAAGCCTCTAACTGACTAAAGTTGTTGGGAGATGCCCCCAGCTAACTCTAGCAAAACTGGTAACTGAATAAAATGACTAAAGTGTAAAGCATGCCTATTGTCCTCAAAGTATGAGGGCTCACCGCTGAAGCTGTTGAACTAGAGATCGAGAATCGATCTATGCGAGATCTGGATGCTGAGGACCTGAATTTACATCATGAAAAGATTTAACGCAGAGTATGCGTCAGTACTTGGAAGGCACTGAGCATGCAGGATAGGATAATAGTTGAATAAAACATATAACTGAATAAAGAATAACTCAGCAGTGACATAATCTGAACACGATGGAAATACTGATACATACTGAATATGAACTAAACTAAATGTAATGACTAAGTGCATGACATGCTGAAACTAAATACTGAAGTATGACTAAAAACCTGGTCAAATACAATAGATTCTAATTGTGGGAGCTACTATTAACCGACATAAAATCACGTGAGGTCCAATGTATACGCCCCATCGAGAGGACCCAATATACCTTGCCAGGGGTATAAAGGCATGAATGGTGTGATCACTAAAGTTGATGCCGACAGAGGGGACTTATAACCTACGAGGGACGTAGTTCTTGGACTATCAGGGTACACTGAACCCTAGTCTAACTCGGTGCTAAGCCTACTCACAACTGAATATGTATATGATACATTATGACTGAAATACAGAAATATCGAATAGCTCAAAACACTGACATGCATATACTTATATTTTGAAAACTTTTTCTCAAAAACAATTCAAAATCATATTATAATATGATCATTGATGATTCGGGAAGTCATATTGCATAAACATTCATGGTATATCTAGATACCATACTGCTCATACATTGATGGCATACTCGATTGTCATACTAATCATGTTTCAGAAACCCTTTTATCAAAACTCATCTTTATTTTCTCAAAACACAGTTTAAAACTCAAATGTTGGCTTTAAAAAGCTTTCCAAGATTTATAACTCAAAATAGGGTCCATGCTGAAATATACTGATAATGTGACGTTCGAAACTGGAGCATGTATATCTGCTTAACCGACCTAGCATGTGTAACTCATGAACTAAGAGAATCTACACAACTAGGGTTCTAAATTTCATGGAAAGAACTAAGCAACAATTCTATGAAAATATGATAATCTGATTAAGAATACTCTAACAACTAATTCACAACTAATATCTAAGGTTTGAGAAACCCTAGATCTAAGTAAGATATAGGAATCAAGAATCTGACTGAATTCTGGGGACCTAGTGGACGAAAGGAATCCACCAATGAAATCCCACATACCTGGTGATGAAATTCACGGAGAAATCTTTCAATTTTGTGACTGGAACTGAAGAAATCTTGTTGCGTTCTTGGAGAGGACTTGTGGCTAAGTGCCAAAACTGTGAGCAGATAAATTATGAGCACCAAACCAAAGGCTGGCAGGTTTACTTTAGTGAATGCAAATTCATGAATGGAAGTGAGAAATGATAGCTATGGATTTTGTGGTTGGTCTCCCCAAGACCTTGGGGAAGTTTGATTCCATTTGGGTAGTGGCTAATAGATTGACTAAGTCTGCCCATTTTATTCTAGTTTGAGTAGACTATAATACTCAACAGTTGGCTAAGGTTTATTTGAAAATGATAGTGAGGCTGCACAAGGTGCCCCTTTCTATCATCTCACACCGTGGTACACAATTCACATCCAAGTTTTGGAGAAAATTGCATGATTAGTTAGGCACTCAACTCGCTTTTAGCATAGCTTTCCGTCTAGAGATGGATGGGTAGTCAAAGAGAACTATCCAAGTGTTAGAGGACATGTTGAGGGCATGTGTGATTCACTTTGGAGGGCATTGGGATAAGTTCCTACCGTTGTGTGAGTTCTCCTATAATAACAGTTACCACTCTAGCAGTGACATGACACCATTTGAGGCACTTTATGGGAAGCATTCTAGATCACCAATAGGGTGGTTTGATGCTGGAGATGTAAAACCTTTGGGGCTTGATTTGGTGAAAGATGCTCAGGATAAGGTAAGAAGAATTCAAGTTAAGATTCTAACAGCCCAGAGTAGACAAAAAAATTATGTGGACCATAAGGTAAGGGACGTGGCATTTCAGGCTGGTGAACAAGTTCTTCTAAAGGTGTCACCCATGAAATAGGTGATAAGGTTTGGCAATAAAGGGCAAGCTTAGTCCTCGATATATTGGACCATTTGAGATCCTTGATTGTGTAGGGCCAGTGGCTTATAGATTGGCCTTTCCCCTAGCTTATCTGGAGTTCATCCAGTGTTTCATATGTCCATGTGGAAGATGTATCATGGTGACGGAGATTACATCATCAATTGTGATTCAGTTCTGTTGGACAAAGACCTTCAGTATAAGGCGAAACCGGTTGCATTTCTTAATAGTGATATCCGGAAGCAGAGGACCAAGATGATTAAGTCCGTGAAATTTCAATGGAAGCATTGTTCGGTTGAGGAAGATAGTTGGGAAACCGAGCAAGACATGCGAGACAAATATCTCTAGTTGTTCGACGATTTAGGCACTACTCTACTCTTACTTTCGCCAGTTTTCCTAGTTTATCAGTCAGGGATGAGTGATGGGTAAATTGATATCTATTGTAACGACCTTCTCCTGTCGTTATAGAAAAGCCAATCAGGAAAGAATTTGGGCCAGAAAACTTTTGAGTGGTGACTTGAAAAATTGGAGCCTAGTCCAGATTTTGATGAAATCTTAGTCAAGAGAGGTCTAGGGAAATTTGGTAATGAGTGGGGATCTAAGTGTGAATTTGATCACATGAGTGGATAGCTAAGATGTTAAGGAGCCTGTACGACTTTACATAATCAAATTCTGGCAACTAGAACTCCCAAAACTGATCTGGCGTGAAAGGGTAGTTTCTTAACATCAAGGGTTGAAGGTGTGTTGTGAAATGGGAGCTTGGAACTCAAATTCTGAGTTTTTGTCTTCGTTTAAGCTACCGGGGTGGAATTAATCCAGCCACGGCGAGGCCGCTATGGTGGGTTGGGGTCTGTCGTAGCGGGTCAGTCGCGACTTAAGTCGAGAAAAACCCAAATTTCGTTATTTTTTTGCAAACTTTGTTCTTAAGAACTAGGAAACGACCCAGGGCGATTTCTTGACAGTTTTCCATGAATTTTGGTGCTAAAGGTAAGGAATTTACTCCCCTTATCCATTTTTTGATCCGTAGAACTTAGATTTCTGGGTAATTATCATTGGGGGAGAGTTTTGACCTGAAGTTAATGGTGGGAAAAGCCCTAGCTATACATTAGGATCATGGGTTTGGTCTTGGGTTATTGGGTTGTTATAATATGGGTAAATTAGATCTTAATTATTGATCCTTGCGTTAATTACTTGTTCATAGACCAAGAACAAGCGGAAAGAATCTGGAAAGGGAAACCTCAAGTGTCTTAGTAGGATTCAAGCTTGGTTTCGAGGTAGGTAATGGTTTGATTTCCTTTTTGTATGATATAATTGCTTCGTAGTATGAATGCATGTACGAGAATAAGGAATGTAAACTGAATCTAAAGCAAATGAGTATATTTATATGAATAATTACATGTTATGAACTCATTGCTTGATTGTATGACTATGAGCATTTTTCATTATGGGTGTTACTTGTGATTGTGGTTGTACTGACTGGATCGGGTGTCACGTTTCGACAGAAATATTGGATCGGGTGTCACGTTCTGACACATATATTGGATCAGGTGACACGTTCCGACACATATAATGAATTGGATGTCACGTTCTGATACATGTATATTAGATCGGGTGTCATATTTTGACACACCAACAGTTTGGGTGTGGGTTCCATGAGAGGACCATTGATATTGTTATATTATTGTAACACTCCGGAAATCTAACGACCTAAGCTAGAGCCTAATTGATGACGAATGACTTAATGAGAGTAGAAATGATGTTTCAAGACCTAATTTAATGTAACTAAATTGGTAAGAAAATGTTAGTGCATAAACATCAAGGAACGACCATGACGTCCGAAAACTAGTGCATTGAACTAGTGAAGTGCTAGGCCTTGTAAATTGACTGTAGAGTGTCGTAGGTGGACTAAAGTTTGTAAAAAGGGTTTAAAATTGTAATACTTCATGTTTAGGGTCCAAACGTTAGAGTACGACTCCCTATGGACCATCCAAGGGGTCCTTGAGAAGGACCCAAAAGCTGGCAAAACTGCAGCTAGCGACGAGACCAAGACTTACGGCCAGTAGACTGGTCTACGGAGTGTGAGTCATGGTCATAAGTCCATACTTAGTCGTGGGACACTTGGCCCCAAAAAAGGGAGCCTCAGTTCCAAACTACGAGCATTCAGTACGGTCCGTAGACCGACTCACGCTCCGTGGAAAGGGTCCCGTGAGTCGAGATTTAGTCTCATCACCAAGACCCTCATCTGCACCCTCTCAGTACCAAACCACGAGTGTCTAGCATGGCCCGTGGTTCAATCCACGCCCCGTGGATGGAGGCTCATTGATGGCACTCGAACTCACTGCCTTCACACGATTTAAGTGGGGGTAGTTTAGTAATTTACTAATTAATTGATTGAGGGTTAAAAACGGTTATAAATAGTTATTTTAGGTTCATTATGGTATTATTAAGTGATAACAAAGTCTTCCACCTTATAACTCCAAATCATAAAATCAAAACCCACTTCTCTCTAAACTCTCTCTCTAAAGGCTCTAGAAGGAGAAAACTTCATTGGAGCTAGGGTTTCCAGGTTTCTTCCCAAATTCCTTGGAGTTTCTCCATTGATTCTCAAGGAATCAATTAAGGTATGGTTTCTCTTCACTGTTGGGACCTTTTCCCCAAGAGGCCCTTTCAAAATTGGATTTTAAAATTCCCCAAATTCTAGGTTTTCTCTCAATTTCGTGGGTCACTTTCCAAATGTGTTTTCAATGAATTATAATGATTAATTATGGTTGTATATGATGATTTGTGGATGAATTAATGTCATGTTGATGTTTTTTTAACAAATCCCCACAAGACCCATGAATTCTCCTTCTTTCTCACTTTAAACCCTAGTATGACTTTAATGGTGAATGAAGGATGTGAATCTAATATGTAAATTGTGGTATTCATTATTATATTATGATGTTTCTCTATATGATGAATGATTACCAATGAGTTAGGGTTGAGTCTTGATGTGATCCTTGAAGGTTATGAATGAAAATTGTCAAATTGATGAATGTTCATATATTGAATTGTTGATCCACTTATGGTGGAGGTGCTACTTGATTATGAATTGTAGTGAGTGAGTTATGTTTCCTCTTCCCCACAACCCCAAGTCTTGACAACTATGCTATGATACGAACATGAATGTTAAGCAATGATTATGGTAGTGTTGGTATGATGAATAGAAGGTAAATCTCATGAACACTATATGACTATGTTATGAATGATCATTATTATATGTTGATGGTTCTACGATGAAAGGTTATTCTCATCTTAGGACTTGTGAGCTATATG
>JAJONQ010000011.1:0-28306 GCA_036250385.1 Solanum microdontum | reverse complement strand
TAAAGCTTCACTCGCTAAAAAGGCTAGAAACATGTGAAGTATATCACTCTTTTTTAAAGCTTCCTCGCTAAAAAGGTCGAAGGTTCACAAGCAGCTGAATACTTATTCCAGAAGGGTTTATTCGACCTAATTGTACTACATAATCTTTCAAAAAGCATTCTGAGTGAGTTATTTAAGCTCCACACCTTTTTACCTTTAAATCAAAAGTCAAGCAAAATCAAGTAGAGCACCGGTTGGTGTAGACACTTCAAATGGTTTATTCAATAATTTTGGTGTTCTTTTAAGCTTCCCAGCAACTAGTGGAGTGATATACAATAGTGTGGAACCAGGATCAATTAACGCATATACATTATGTTAAAAGATGAACAATGTACCTGTTACTACGTCAGGTGAAGCCTCCAAGTTCTGTCGACTCCCTAGAGCATATGTGCGATTTTGGACTCCGCTAGAACTAGCTGCTCCTCTAACACCTCTACTAAGACCTATAGTAACCTGTTGACCTCTACCTAGAGGAGGCACCGATGATGACGATGCAACAACTAATCCAGTAGGTTGTGCTATATCACCCATGCGCCTTTTAGGGAAATCTCTCATTAGGTAACCTAGCATACCACACCAATAACAGGCATCTGTTCCAATATGACATATACCTAAATGACTCCTCCCACATTGTTTACAAGGCTGTCTAGGAGGCATTAATTGGCTAGTACTGCCCTGCTCTGGATATCCCGATGTCCGTGAACCTTGGCTCTCACTCTTTTGCCTAAACTGATTGCCTCTTGGCCATTGAAATTGGGGTGGAGCGCTAGCTGTAGAGTAGGGAAATGACGGCATAGCTGGTCTTTATTTAAAGGAGCAATAGGACAATCTCTAACCAGATACGAATCCAATCTATTCACATATCGATGAATTCTATCCTCCATAGTAGCAACTACATTGGGAGCATACCTGGACAACGAATTAAATTGGAGACTGTACTCCCTCACGCTCATATCCCCTTGGAGAAGATTTAAAAACTGATATGTGCGGGCCTCTCGAATCTCCAATGGCAAATAATGATCAAGAAATGCCTTTTTAAATTCTTTCCAAGTAGTTGGAGGTGCATCTGTACTCTTAGATTGCTTCCAAGTTTCATACCATAATATGGCCACACCCTTTAATCTATATATTGCTAGCTCAACAGCCTCTTTACCACTCACGTGCATAACATCCAAAATTTGTTGGATTTCATCAATAAAGTCTTGCGGATCTTCATTAGGATCTGACCCGGTGAATGATGGAGGGTCCAAATTAAGGAAATCGTGTATCCACGTGCTAGCTTCCCTATCTGCACCACCAATACCCGCACTGAGCCTTCTTGCCTTTGACCTTGGCTAGCAACTATACGAGTCAATAATTGAATCGCATTCCTCAAATCTTGCTCGATAGCATTAATAGTAGGTTCTTGAGGTGCAGCTTCCCTCCTTAGATCTTCTAGAGATGGAGGGGTCGGGGAAGTCTGTTATAGAGACTCATCTTGAGCCTCACTTTGAACAGCTTGATTAGGTGGTGGTTGGCTAGTCCCTTCTTGGGTAGCCACATCAACTCGCTTACCTGTACTTTTACTCCTCGTAACCGGCATCTTTGCTATAATAAAGCAAGTTAGATACGATTCTCCTACAACATTGGTTCTATCGCATGATCTAAGAAATGAAAGAAAAGAAACAATTCCTACATGTCTCGTACCTTCCTGTTTATAAATGTGGTGCACAACACATCCATAAGCAAGACTCTACACAGACACGACTTTGTAGACTCCCGAGGATGACCTACTCTGATACCACTTTTGTCACACCCAAAATTCCATCAAGGCGAACCGACACCCGTTGCCGAAAAGGCTCGGGAGGACCAACCTGTAATCATGCTCTATCTATGAACATTTAAAGGTGCAGCCATAGTGGATAACTTGTTCTCATGAAAGTAGACAGTATTAACAAGCCAAAAAAAGTGCACATGACTTGGCCGTTGGGACCATGATGTCTAAGACGCAGGGCACCACCACACTTCACTATACATAGTGTACAAAGCCTCTAAATGATGAAACATTATGGGGTTAAGGTCGGGACAGGCCCCGCCTTACACTCAGCTACTATACAATACCAAAATACATGCTATAGACTCGAAAAGCCCCGAATCAACCTGGAGCTCTCCAATAGCCGCTGGATGCCCTGTTCTCCTACTGGGGAGATCTACTAGTTCTTGTACCTGCAGCATGAATTGCAGGTCCCCCGAGAGAGACGTCAGTACGGGAGAATGTACTGAGTATGTAAGGCATAAAGTACTGTATGTGAAATAAGAACTCAAATGAAGTCATATACCAATGTAAGGATATAAGACCACTTTTTCTCATATTATAGAATCAGGTACATTACATTCTTTTCTTTACTTTATCATTCTTTCCTTTACACTCTGTGCACAACATATAATACAAATGACCAGCTGATAAGTGGTAGACATATAAATCGGGATCGACCCAAGCTAGGCTTTCCTTTAACCCCTGGGATACCACCCGTAATATTGAGATCGACCCATGCTAGGTGATTCTTCCACCCCTGGTATACCACCCATCAATAAGTAGATTCATTTAATATCTTTCCATTAACATTTGGGATGATTCTTTTGGTGATCATAGAATTTTGAGTTGTGGCACTATGTAGTCAACAAGTGACGTGTAATAATCATATAATGCAGGAACAACAACGTAGAGAGTAGTTACCCAATTAATAAAATGCATAGGAGCTGAAATAATATATGGACCTTATTTAGTTAAAAGGAGAACTCATGCAGGGTATTCAATGTATATGTACAGATTTGACAATGAACATGTATTGGAATGTCTGCACATGTTAAAGAGTGAGAACAAGGTCATAAGTCGTGTTGGAGATGGTAGGTTGCCTCTATGTGTTGAGGGCGAGTCTAGATTTCACGACAATTAGTAGGAAATCAAAAAGTCTTACATACCTTGTTGTACCACCTTGTAGTTACCTTGAAGTACCTTCCTTTCTTTTCAAATACTTATCTACAATAGAGTAGGTGATAGACTAGTATTAGTAGTTACTAAACATGCTTAGGCAGTCCAATCTCACTCAACAATAATGCTCGGGCAGCAAACCCGTAATTACCAAACTAAGGGTGTTCTTTAAATCCCCGTCTTCTGTTATTGCATTTGTACACTACACAGCTATAATTCAATATCAACAATTTATACCCTTTCCATACATCAACTAAGTTGTCCCCAATATGTTTACACATCAACCTGTCCCGAAAGAGTCCTAACAATCCAACATACAATAGAGGGCGTGAAACCATAGTTTCCCATCATCATCCCACGAGTTCTTATCAACAGTATACTTAAAATATCATACTTAGACTCGTGTTTAAGGAAGACAAAGATAGGGCAGTCACTTTACCTTAATTCTTATAACTCGTTTTCTTTTAACTTTAACTCTTCAATAACTTGAGCTTCCCTTGCAAGGTCTTGGGTTTATCCAAGAACCCTAGGAGACTTGTGGCTGCTGCTATGCTTTGAAAGAGAGAGGAGAAGCTTAGAGAGAAATCTAATTTTTTTTATCTATTCTTAAAAGTGAAGAAATGGCCAGCAACTTGGGGATTATAAAGGTCTTATTTTTCCCCACCTCTTAAGTTTTAATATCAACCACTAATTTGTCAAAGTGTTCCAAGTAGGTGATATATCTGCTTGGAATTATATATACACAAAATGGGCCCTTTATGTACTCATCTTGGGCTGCAATCTCTCCCCTTTCTAATATTAAGCATGGGCCAGAATTATACCCTTAATTTGGGCCTTAATATTTATTGGGCTCAAGTAGTTGGACTTGGACAGATTGGTGTGAGGCCTCATCTCCATTCCCTTTTCCTTTTTATTTAATTTGGGCCTCAAGTGAAGTATGCATGAACTAATCTTCCCTATCTACCTAGCCCATTTGAGCGAAGCAAGTAAGAGACACCTGTTTGCTTTATAAAGTCCAACAAGCACCTCAATTCTTTTATTCGTTTTCCGAATTTAAATACTTCTAAAATTTAACGTTCACTTGATCGTGCAATAATGCAATGTACGGGAGTTACCCTTATAGCTTCTTTGTTGTCACCATTCATCTAGGAAATAAAGTTTCTTACTTATACCACCAAGCTAAATCAAGTTTCATATGTGTAGAACTTGTACACGAAAAATACGGGGTGTTACAAACATCCTCCCCAATATTACATTATGTAAAAGTAAAAATTTCCAACTCACTAACACATACCAAGTGTCCTAATTAAATCAAGTACAAGAGGGAGAAAATTGCAGTAGCTTACCTTGCTGGACAGAACTATCACTTGCTAAGACTTGGATTCTTCAAGGTAAAGGTTGTCCTCCTTAACTTGTCTTAAATTATACCTTCCAATAGCTTGAATTCCCTAATATTCAAGAACCCTAATGGTATTTAATGGCTACTGTATGAAGCTATGAGAGAGAAGAGAGAAAGCTCTAGAAATCAAATTTTTGGCAAAGTAAAAATGGTTGGAAAAAGCTGATATCAATCCCTTTTAAAGGGACCCGATTTTGCTGACTTTCTCACTCATTTTGGGCCATAATTTTTCAAGTAGGTGACCCACCTACTTGGACTTTTCACTTGGGCCTTTTTGGACTTAAGAACATTGGGCCTTTTGCCACCTTTCTTGTACTTCTTTTGCAGCCAAACATGTGTCTTTAATTTAGGCCACACATTTAAGTAGGTGATGCACATACTTTTCCATCAAATTATTTCTTGTGGGCTTGGAAAGATTGGACCTTGGCTGTCCATTTTCCCCTTATTCTGCTATTCAACTTGGGCCAGATTAATGCAAGTAGGTGTAGTGTACTTGGCCCAATAACATGGTCAAAAGAGTCTTAGTAGGTGATGCACCTAGTTGGTCCTTTGGGCTGGTCAATAAATCAAAGTAGGTGATGCACCTACTTGTCATCTACTAGCTTAGTGAAGTCAAGCAAGCACCTTAATATTTTATTCCATTTCTAGACCTTAATACCTTTAACTTTGCTTAAAACTTATATACACTATGTCACTGTAAACTTTAGACTCAAATACCAACTTATGATCTCAAGTTTAAATACTTCCATCGACTTCAACTTAATCGGGTCACATTAAAATCTACGGACAGTTCACTTTAAATCTATTTTATTGTGACTAGTTGCATAGGAAACCGAGTCCATAACTATACCACAAGGAAGTTTTTTTATGCGTAATGAATAGAAGTAGTACACGTAGAATAAGGGGTGTTACACATACATGCCAAACAGGAGGCATCTTTGTGAACACTCCATAAAAGCATTGAAGTTCGTGAATGGATAGGCTTGATGTAATCCATTTTACATCAACCAATGAGGGCTTACATATGAGGTTGTTTAAGTGAATATGTTCCTATGCTCTACCCCTTTGTCAATGTGTCTTACTTAGCCAAGTATCTATTGCTTTGATGGGTTACAAACTCTTGGTTTATATATGTGATGCTTGGTTATATGTTAAGTTTGTGCATTCTTGGCATGGTGATGAAATTGTTATTGCTAACGCTATCCATTCACGAACTTCAATGTTTTGATAGAGTGTTCACAAGGATGGAGGCTATTTGGCATGTATGAATGCCAAGGAAGCAGTTCCATGCAGCATGGAACATATGCAACTTGAAGGAGCTCCCAGTTGGGCAACACCATGCTTGGATGATAACTTGGAGCGTAGGAGGCCTAACGAAGCGAGGAGGAGCAAGTGAAGAATGTGCTCCATTCAGCGAGCTGAAGGATACTTCGGTGATTCACCAAAGACTTTTGGCGAGGGGTTCCAGGATCGCCAACTGATCCAATGAGCTGCAAGATAAGGCTTCCCATTCGGCGAGCATGGAGGACATTCGGCGCATCGCCCATTGACCTCCAGACCGCTGAAAGTTACAGTAGCCATCAAGGGAGAAGCCAAGGGAGCAGTGCACATCGCCGACTGATCTGCGACTTGCCAAGAGGATTGGGCGAGCCCGACTTAACTCACCCATTGGCCTATTTCGGGTCACTTTTGGGCCCAGCTATGTGATAATGCCTTAATACTATAAATAGTTGTCTTAGGGTTTATTTTAGGGTATATTGATTTTGATTATTGTTGTTGTAAACCTAAACTCCTTGTGTGAGTGTTTGAAAGCTTGGTAAAGCTTTCGTTGAACATTGTTTAGAAATGGGGGTTGCTTGGGATAACGATTTCCTTGAGGTCTTTGTAAGAATTAGGTGCTTCTTGTTGGATTAACGAAATAAGGTCTTTAGGTTAAATATACTCACAAGTTACTCTTTATTTCCTCTTGTTGTCTCTATCTATTTATCTGGATTAGGTGCTTGTTAGGATGTAGATTGGAGGTTATTGTACATCATTTAGTTGCCATTTGTGAATCTTGTGTCTCTTCTTCTGTCTTTCTTGTTTTCCACTATTATTGTGATTCTTCTTGATTACATCACCCTAACCTTAAGAAAACCCCAAACCCTAAACCCTAAAAAACAACAAAAAAAAGTTTAAAAACTCTAAGCCTAAAAGACATCTAAAAACTCTTAAACCTAATAACCCTAAACCCTAAACCTAAAACACTAAACCTTACACCCTAAATGACCCAAAAAAAACCTAGGAGACCTTAAATGTTAAACTCAAACCCTAACAAACCTAAACCCTAAACTTTTAGGACAAACCCCCAACCCTAAGCCTTATGAAACTCTAAGAAGCCAAATCCTAAATCCTAAGAAAAACTAAACACTAAAGACCACGAAAAAACAACAAAAAAAACTTTAAAAACTCTAAACCTATAAAACCTCTAAAAATCTTAAACCTAACAACCCTAAACCCTAAACCCTAGAAAAATCCTAAACCTATAACACTAAACCCTTTACCCTACACCCTAAATGACCTAAAAAAACCTAGGAAACCTTAAATGTTAAACTCAAATCCTAAGAAACCTAAACCCTAAACCTCAGGGATAAACCCCCAACCCTTATGAAGCTCTAAGAAATCCTAAACCTTAACAAAAACTAAACACTAAAAACCTTTAAAATCCTAAAACTAAAAATCCCGAAACTAAACCTTAAAAACCCTAAAAAAAAAATCTTAATCTAAAACCCTAAGTCCTAAGCCCTTAGAACTCCTAAATCGTAAAAACAATAATGATCCTAAAAAAAATTTAAAAATCCTAAATTGAAAAAACTCTTAACCTAAAAAAATCCTAGAATGTTTTTGTCAATAGTCTTTTTATTCAGACAATGTTTTTGTCATACCCCGAGGTTACCACCTTGACGTAAAACGAGACCTAGGATCAGGAGTGACCTGAAACTAACCTTGAGTTGGCATATCATAAACATATTACATCAATACCTTAAAAAACCTTTAAAAGCCTAAACCTAAGAAATCTGAAACCCCAAAGAAACCCTAAATCATAAATCCTAAACCATAGAAACCCTAAACCCCAAGACTTATGAAACACCAACAAACCCTAAACCCTAAGAAAGCCTAAACCCTAAAAATACCTTAAAACACTAAACCTAAAAAAAAAACACTATAAACCCCGAACCCCTTAAAAACCCTAAATCTAAAATCCTAAGCTGTAAACCCAAACAAACCCTAAGCCCTAAGAACCCCTAAATCGTAAAAAAATCCTAAAGTTAATAAAAACCCTTTTAAAATCCTAAACTTAAAAAAAACTCTAAATCTAAAAAATTCTACAAAAACTTAAGCCATAAAGCCTTAAACCTTAAAAGCCCTTGCATAAAAAACTTAGACATTAAACCCTAAATCCTAAGAAACCCTAAATGCTAAACTCTATACACAAAGAAACCCTAAACCCTCACCCTAAACCTAAGGGCTAAACCCTAAGAAACCCTAAATCTTAAGAAATGAAAAAAAACCCTAAAAACATTTAAAACCCCTAAACCCTAAAAACATTTCAAACCCCTAAACCCTAAACTTTTAAAAAACCTATACCTTAAGGCCTTAAAGCCTAAGCCCTAAACATAAAGAAACCCTAAAAAGCACTTAAAATCCCTAAAAACCTTTTAGAACCCTAAACCTAAAAAACACTTAAGAAATCATAAGCCCTTATAAACCCTAAAAAAACTCAAAAAATAAATCTTTAAACCTAAAACCCTAAGCCCTTGTAACAGCCCGTATTATGCATATACTTGTTTTGTTCTTGTGATACTGACATAGCCTTATAGTATAAGTGAGGGACCATGTTTCTTATATGATTACTGTTGATTTAAACTAGCTCGGAAGGTGATGTGATGCCTTGCACGTTGCAGCATGTGTACTACAAGTTATAACTCCAACAAAAATATTTAAAATAGGTGAGCTGCATGCTTGACTTAACTAAGCTAGTAGGTGACAAGTAGGTGCATCACCTACTTTGACTTATTGACCAGTCCAAAGAACCAAGTAGGTGCATCACCTACTTTGACTTATTGACCAGTCCAAAGAACCAAGTAGGTGCATCACCTACTTGAACTATATGGATCTAGTTAAAAAGACCAAGGTTTATAGATCAGATTTGGGCCTATGTTAATGGACTCACTTGAGGCCCAAACTATGTTAAATAAAACAAAATGAAATGAAAGCCCAGCAGCCAAATCTGTCAAGGCCCAATATTTAAGCCCAAGTGAAAGCAAGTAAGTGAATCACGTCCAAGAAGGGACCAGCCAACCACATTCTAATCAAGCTGTTCAAAGTGAGGCTCAAGATAAGTCTCTTTCACAGACTTCCCCAACCCCTCCATCTCTAGAAGATCTAAGGAGGGAAGCTGCACCTCAAGAACCCACTATTAATGCTACCGAGCAAGATTTGAGGAATGCAGTCCAATTATTGACTCGTATAGTTGCTGGCCACGGCCAAAGGCAAGAAGGTCCAGTTGCAGGTACTAGTGGTGTAGATAGAGCAGGTGTCACGCCGATACGTGACTTCCTTAATTTGGACCCTCCATCATTCACCGGGTCAGATCCTAATGAGGATCCACAAGATGTCATAGATCAAATCCAACGCACTTTGGATGTTATGCATGTAAGTGGTAAAGTAGCTCTTGAGCTAGCAGCATATAGATTAAAGGGTGTGGCTATATTGTGGTATGAATCTTAGAAGTAATCTAGGGGAACAAATGCACCTTCAGCTACGTGGAAAGAGTTCACAAAGGCATTCCTTGACCATTATCTGCAATTGGAGATCTGAGAGGCCTGTGCATATCAGTTCTTAAATCTCCATAAGGAAATATGAGTGTGAGAGAGTAGAGTCTCAAATTTAATTCCTTGGCCAGGTATGCTCCTAATGTAGTAACTACTATAGAGGATAGAGTTCGTCGATATGTGGATAGATTAGATTCATATCTAGTTAGAAACTGTACCCTTGCATCGTTGAATAAAGATATGGATATAGCAAGGATGTAAGCATTTGCGCAAAAGTTGGAGGATCAAAGACAAAGAAGAAGCACACAAGAGTCGAAAACAGGGCATTCTAAGAGGGCCAGATCCATGGGGCAGTTTACACCATCCCAAGGTGAGTTTAGACCTCGGTTCTTTAACAGACCGCCTAGGCCATTATCTTCCTACTCTACAACTAGTGCCCCACCTCGGTTTCAAGAATCTAGGGGCAATCAGTTTGGGCAAAGAGGTGAAAGCGAAGGTTCACGAACAGCGGGGTACCAAGAGCAGGGAAGTATGAGCCAATTAAGACCAATCAGTCTATATTGGTAAGAAATGTGCTGACTTGGTGAGTCTATCAACTATTACCCATAGAGAGTCAAACTTACGAAACGAGCGAGGCAAATCAGTGACAAAATCCATGTTGATCATGTCCCACTTCCAAGTTGGAAGCTCCATACACTCCATATAACCTCCCGGCTTTTAGTGCTCTACTTTGACTCGCTGGCAATTTGGAGATTGAGCCACAAATTCTGCAATGTCCTTCTTCATGTCCCTCCACCAATACACTCCTTTCAAATCATGGTACATTTTAGTTGATCCCGGATGGATGGAATATCTTGAATGATGTGCTTCTGTCATTATCCTCCTTCTTAGCCCATTAACATTAGGTACACACAATCTGTTTTGACAACAAAGTACTCCATTTTGTGTAATCTCAAATCCCTTTGTCGTACCTTGATTTACCTTCTCCTTGAGTCGTTGTAGAGTAAGATCTTTGAACTGCATCTCTTTCACCTCAACTACTAATGAAGATTCTGCCGCATTATGTAATACAATTCCTTCTTTTGGGGTTTCAAGAGGACGAACTCCCAAACTAGCTAGTTGACGTAGATCCTTCGCCATCCCTTATTTTTTCATGTCTTCTCATTAATACTTGATATTGTCTTGCGACTGAGAGCATCTGCTACTACGTTTGCTTTCCCTGGATGGTATAGTATATCAACGTCATAATCTTTTATTAACTCTAACAATTTTTGCTGCCTCAAATTCAGATCCTTCTGCTTGAAGATGTATTGCAAACTTTTATGGTCTGACATATGTCAACGTGAACCCCATATAAATAGTGATGCCATATCTTTAAAGCAAATGCAACTGTTGCTAGTTCAAGATCAAGTGTTGGGTAATTTTTCTCATGTGGCCGTAGTTGTCTTGAGGCATAAGCTATTACTTTACCATGCTGCATGAGTACACATCCCCTCAAGCATCACAATATACTGTATACCCCTCTGTGCCTTCTGGAAGTACTAATACAGGTGAGGAAGTTAGCCTACTTTTCAACTCTTGTAAGCTTCTTTCACATGCATCATTCCACTGAAACTTAGCTGCCTTGTGTGTTAGCTTAGTTAAAGGTTCAGAAATAGAAGAAAATCTTTCAACGAACCTTCTATAATAACCTGCCAACCCTAGGAAGCTACGAACCTCTGTGGGTGTTGTTAGTCTTGGCCAATCTTTCACGACCTCTATCTTTTGTGAATCAACCTTTATTCCTTCATCAGATACAATATGACCCAAGAACGCCACTGATTTTAACCAAAATTCACATTTGGAGAACTTGGCATACAACCGCCGATCATGAAGAACTTGTAATACCTGTCATAAGTGATTTGCATGGTCCTCTTCTGATCTTGAATACACCAAGATATAAATACTATCACAAATACATCCAAGAATGGCTTGAACACCTTATTCATCAAATCCATAAAAATTGCCGGTGCATTTGTTAGTCCAAATGACATAACGAGAAATTAGAAATGACCATACAGTGTTCGTAAAGCTGTCTTGGGTATATCCTTCATCTTCACCCTCACTTGGTGATAACCTGTTCTCAAGTCAATTTTTGAAAAGCACTTGGCACCTTGTAACTGATCAAACAAATCATCAATTCTGGGAAGGGGGTACTTATTATTAATTGTCACTCTATTCAATTATCGGTAGTCGATACACATTCTCAATGTGTCGTCCTTCTTACGTACAAATAACATTGGTGCACCCCATGGGGACACACTAGGCCTTATAAACCCCTTTTCTAACAAGTCCTTTAATTGTTCCTTTAATTCACGTAATTCTGTCGGGGCCATTCTATACGGAGGAATAGAGATAGGTTGAGTGCCTGGAATTACATCGATACCAAACTCTACTTCTTGTTCTGGGGGTAAACCTGGAAGCTCTAATGGAAACACATCAATAAATTCATTTACTACCGGAACAGATTGAAGAGTCGGTGGTTCTGCCTCCACATCTCTCACTCTAACTAGATGACATATTTACCCTTTTGACATCATATTCCTCACCTTCAAATAAGAAATAAACTTACCCCTTGGCACTGCAACATTGCCTTCCCATTCAAGGACTGCCTCGTTTGGAAAGTGAAAGTGCACTCTCTTAGTTCGGCAATCCACCGTGGCATAACAAGAAGCCAACCAATCCATACCCATTATAACATCAAATTCAACCATTTCTAGTTCAATTAGGTCAGCCAATGTATCATGATCACAAATAGTTACTATGCAGTTATGATAGACCCTTCTTGCTATAATAGACTCACGATGCAACAGCTGATCCATTAGGTTGTGCTATATCACCCATGCGCCTTTTAGGACAATCTCTCATTAGGTGCCCTGGCATACCACTCCAATAACATGCATCTGTTCCAATACAACATATACCCAAATGACTCCTCCCACATTGTTTAGAAGGCTGTCTAGGAGGCATTGATTGGCTTGTATTGCCCTGCTCTGGATATCCCGATGTCCGTGAACCTTGGCTCTCACTCTTTTGCCAAAACTGATTGCCTCTCGCCCATTGAAATTGGGGTGGAACGCTAGCTGTAGAGTACGAAAATGATGGCCTAGCTGGTCTATTAGAAAACGAGGCTTAAACTCACCTTGGGGTGGTGTGAACTGCCCGGTAGACCTAGCCCTCTTGGACTGACCCCTTTCTGTCTCTTGTGCCCTTCTTCTCTGCTTTTGATCCTCCAATTTCTGTGCAAAAGCTTCCATCCTCGCTATAACCATGTCTTTATTTAAAGAAGCAATAGTATAATCTCTAACCAGATACGAATCCAATATATCCACATATCAATGAACTCTATCCTCCATAGTAGCAACTACATTGGGAGCATACCTAGAAAAGGAATTAAATTGGAGACTGTACTCTCTCACGCTTATACCCCCTTGGTGAAGATTTAATAACTGATCTGCCCGGGCCTCTCGAATCTCCAATGGCAAATAATGATCAAGAAACGCCTTTTTAAATTCTTTCCAAGTAGTTGCAGGTGCATCTGTACTCTTAGATTGCTTCCAAGTTTCATACCATAATATAGCCACACCCTTTAATCTATATGTTGCTAGCTCAACAACTTCTTATCCACCCACGTGCATAACATCCAAAGTTCGTTGGGACTGATCAACAAAGTCTTGCGGATCTTCATTAGGATCTGACCCGGTGAATGATGGAGGGTCACAATTAAGGAAATCACGTATCCGCATGCTAGCTGCCCTATCTACACCACCTATACCCGCTACTGGGCCTTCTTGCCTTTGACCTTGGCCAATAACTATACGAGTCAATAATTGAACCGCATTCCTCAAATCTTGCTCGGTAGCATTAGTAGTGGGTTCTTGAGAAGCAGCTTCCCTCCTTAGATCTTCTGGAGATGGAGGGGTTGGGGACGTCTGTGATAGAGACTCATCTTGAGTCTCACTTTGAACAGCTTGATTAGGTGGTGGTTGGCTGGTCGATTCTTTGGTAGCCACATCTACTCGCTTACCTGTACTTTTACTCCTCGTAACTACCATCTCTGCTATAATAAAGCAATTCAGAAGTTAGATACAATTCTCCTACAACATTGGTTCATCACACGATCTAAGAAATGAAAGAAAAGAAACAAGTCCTACATAAGCAACACATCCATAAGCAAGACACTACACAGACACGGCTTTGTAGACTCCTTTGGATGACCTGCTCTAATACCACTTTTTTCACGCCCAAAATCCCATTAAAGCGAATCGGCACCCGTTGTCGAGAAGGCTCGGGAGGACCAACTTGTAATCATGCTCTATCTATGATCATTTAAAGGTGCTGTCATAGTGGATAACATGTTTTCATGTAAGTAGTCAGTATTAACAAGCCAAAAGAAAGTGCACACGACTTGGCCATTGGGACCATGATGTCTAAGACACGAGGCACAACAACACTTCACTATACATAATTTACAAAGCCTCAAACTGATGAAACATTATGGGGTTAAGGTCGGGACGGGCCACGCCCTACACTCAACTACTGTACAATACCAAAATACATGCTATAGACTCGAAAAGCCCCGAATCAACCTGGAGCTCACCAATAGCCGCTGGATTTCCTGTTCTCCTATTGGGGAGATCTACTAGCTCCTGTACCTGCAAAATGAATTGCAGGTCCCCCGAGAGAGACGTCAATACGGGAGAATGTAAGGCATAAAGTACTGTATGTGAAATAAGAACTCAAATGAAATCATATACCAATGTAAGGATACAAGACCACCTTTTCTCATATTATTGAATCAGGTACTTTACATTCTTTTCTTTACTTTATCATTCTTTACTTTACACTCTGTGCACAACATAAAATACAAATGACCAGCTAATCAGTGGTACACAAATAAATCAGGATCGACCCATGCTAAGCTTTCCTTAAACCCCTAGGATACCACCTGTAATATTGGGATCGACCTATGCTAGGTGATTCTTCCACCCCTGGGATACCACCCATCAATAAGCAGATTCATTTAATATCTTTTCATTAACATTTGAGATGATTCTTTTGGTGGTCATAGCATTTTGAGTTGTGGGACTACGTAGTCAACAAATGACGTGTAATAATCATATAATGCAGGGACAACAACGTAGAGAGTAGTTACACAATTAATGAAATGCATAGGAGCGAAAATAATATATGGACCTTATTTAGTTAAAAGGGGAACTCATGCAGGGTATTCAATGTATATGTACAGATTTGACAATGAACATGTATTGGAATGTGCAGACATGTTAAAGAGTGAGAACAAGGTCATAAGTCGTGTTGGAGCTGGTAGGCTGCCTCTATGTGTTGAGGGCGAGTCTAGGTTTCATGTCAATTAGTAGGAAATCGAAAAACCTTACATACCTTGTTGTACCACCTTGTAGTTACCTTGAAGTACCTTCTTTTCTTTTCAAATACTTATCTACAATAGAATAGGTGATAAACAAGTATTAGTAGTTACTAAACATGCTTAGGTAGTCCAATCTCACTCAACAATAATGCTCGGCCAGCAAACCCGTAATTACCAAACTAAGGGTATTCTTTCAATCCCCACCTTCTTTTATTGCATTTGTACACTACACAACTATATTTCAGTATTAACAATTTACACCCTTTCCAGACATCAACCAAGTTGTCCCCAATATGTTTACACATCAACCTGTCCCAAAACAGTTCTAACAATCCAACATACAATATAGGACGTGAAACCATAGTTTCCCATCATCATCCCATGAGTTCTTATCAACAGTATACTTAAAATATCATACTTAGACTCGTGTTTAAGGAAGACAAAGATAGGGCAGTCACTTTACCTTAATATTCTTATAGCTCGTTTTCTTTTAACTTTAACTCTTCAATAACTTGAGATTCCCTTGCAAGGGCTTGGGTTTATCCAAGAACCCTAGGAAACTTGCGGCTGCTACTATGCTTTGAAAGAGAGAGGAGAAACTTAGAGAGAAATCTGATTTTTTTATCTATTCTGAAAAGTGAGAAAATGGCTAGCAACTTGGGGATTATAAAGGTCTTATTTTTCCCCACCTCTTAAGTTTTAATATCAGCCACTAATTTGTCAAAGTGGTCCAAGTAGGTGATGCACCTGCTTGGAATTATATATACACAAAATGGGCCCTTCATGTACTCATCTTGGGCTGCAATCTTTTCCCTTTCTAATATTAAGCAATGGCCCAGAATTATACCCTTAATTTGGGCCTTAATCTTTATTGGTTTCAAGTAGTTGGACTTGGACAGATTGGTGTGAGGCCTCATCTCCATTCCCTTTTTCTTTTTATTTAATTTGGGCCTCTAGTGAGCCCACTAATGCATGAACTAATCTTCCCCATCTACCTATCCCATTGAGCTAAGCAAGTAGGTGACACCTGCTAGCTGTATAAAGTCCAACAAGCACCTCAATTCGTTTATTCATTTTCCAAGTAATCTCCTTAGTTTTCACCTTAACTTTTAGACTTACATATAGCCCTTCGATCCAGAATTTAAATACTTCTAAAATTTAACGTTCACTTGATCGTGCAATATTGCAATGTACGGGAGTTACCCTTATAGCTACTTTATTGCCACCATTCATCTAGGAAATCAAGTTCATTACTTATACCACCAAGCTAAATCAAGTTCCATATGTGTAGAACTTGTACACGTAAAATACGGGGTTTTAAAGATAAGGATTTTTTCAAGAACCGTAGAAGAACTTTAAGGCTGCTAATTAATCCTTAAGAGAAAAGAGAGAAAAAGAGCTGGAGCTAATCCTTAATAATGTGTGTTAAAATGAGTGAGAATAGCAATCAATATATCTTTATATTGATCTTTCTTCACCTTTAAGAATATCCACTAGAAAGCTTCATTTTCCGCCACTAATTGGTCAAGTAGGTGATGCACCTGCTTATGTACATCAAACAGCTCAAAAGGTCAAACTATGTGATGCACTTACTAACTTTCACTTGGGTTTAAATATATTGGGCCTTGGCAGATTTGGCTACTGGGCTTTAATTTTATTTTGTTTTATTTAACATAGTTTGAGCCTCAACTGAGTCCATTAGCATAGGCCCAAATCTGATCCATAAAACGTGGCCCTTTTAACTAGATCCATATAGCCCAAGTAGGTGATGCACCTACTTGGTTCTTTGACTGGTCAATAAGTCAAAGTATGTGATGCACCTACTAGCTTAGTTTAGTCAAGCAAGCAGCTCACCTATTTTATTCCATTCTCTAATTATTATTCTCCTTTTCTTTAACTTAGCATTTAACTTTCAACTTTAAGCTCAATTATCACCTTTCCGTCTCGACTTTAAATACTTCCGTTGGAGTTATAAATTGCACCACTCATGCTGCAACGTGCAAGACATCACATCTCCTTCCGAGCTAATTAAACAAACGCTAATCATATAAGAAACATGGTCCCTCACCTATACTATAAGGCTATGTCAAGTATCACAAGAATAGAATAAGCATATGCATAATACGGGTTGTTACATCCTTCCCCCCTTAAAACATTCGTCCTCGAATCTTAGCACGGTTATCCTACCCAAACAAGTTCAAGCTTAAGTTAGTACTACTGTTAATCACATTGAAAATATAGACTTATACTTGTTAACGCCTCAACTCAACATTTTAATATTTCTCATCGGTTTGGAAAAGATGAGGATACTTCAATTTCATTGCTTCTTCCGCTTCCCATGTAACTTCTTCAACCTGTTGGTTCTTCCATAATATTTTACAGAAGCTACTTCTTTATTTGTTAACTTCCTAACTTGTCGATCCAGAATAGCAATAGGTACTTCTTCATAAGTGAGATCTCTCGTAACTTGTACATTTTCAGTAGGAGTAATACGAGATGGGTCACCTACGCATTTTCAAAGCATTGAGACATGAAACACCGGATGAACGATTGAAAGCCCTTGAGGTAACTCTAACCCACTTGGTGATAACTTGACCTCAGGTCGATTTTTGAAAAACACCTAGCACCTTGTAATTGACCAAACAAATCATCAATTCTAGGGATGGAGTATTTGTTCTTAATCGTTACCTTGCTCAACTGCCGGTAGTCAATACACATTCTTAACGAGCCATCTTTCTTGCGTACAAATAAAACTGGTGCTCCCCATGGGGACATAGTAGGCCTTATGAATCCTTTGTCTAATAAGTCTTTTAATTGCTCCGTCAACTTCCGTAATTCTATCGAGGCCATTCTATATGGAGGGATGGATATAGGTTGAGTATTTGGAATCACATCAATACCAAACTCTACTTCTCGTTCTGGAGGCAAACCCGAAAGATCTTCAGGAAATACATCGGGAAATTCATTTACCACTGGAATTGATTGAAGAGATGGTGGCTCAGCATCTATATTTTTCACTCTCACTAGATGACATATGTATCCCTTGGACATCATCTGCTTTGCCTTAAGATAAGAAATAAATTTACCTCTTGGTGTCCCAATATTACCTTTCCATTCAAGGACGACCTCTTTTGGAAAATGGAAATGCAGCATCTTAGTTCAGCAAGCCAATATCACGATCACAAACAGTTACAATATAATTACGATAAACCCTTCTTAGATATAATAGACTCACCAATCGGTGTAGACACTTCAAATGGCTTCACTAATAATTCTGGTGTTCTATTGAACTTTTCAGCAATCAATGGAGTAACATATGATAGTGTAAACCCCGGATCAATTAATACATATACACTATGTGAAAAGATGGGCAATGTACCTGTATCCACATCCGGTGAGGCTTCTAAATTTTCTCGATCCCCGAGAGAATATGTGCGATTCTGAACTCCACTAGAACTGGCTGCTCCCCTAGCTCATCTACCACGACCAATAGGCATCTGTCCCCCACCTAAAGAAGGTGATGATAATGAGGATGCAGTAATTAATCTAGTAGGTTGTGCCATACCACCCACACCCCTATGAGGGCAATTTCTCATCATATGACTTGGTGTACCACACCAAAAATAAACATTTGGCCCAAAACGACATGCACGTAAATGATTTCTTCCACATTGTTTACAAGACTGTTGAGAAGGTCTTGATTGGCTCATACTTCCTTACTCTTGGTACCCCGCTGTTCGTGAACCTTGGCTTTCACCTCTTTGCCCAAACTGATTGCCCCTAGACTCTTGAAACTTAGGTGGGGCACTAGCTGTAGAGTAGGAAGATGATGGCCTAGGCGGTCTGTTAAAGAACCGAGGCCTAAACTCACCTAGGGATGGTGTAAACTGTCCCATGGATCTGGCCCTCTTAGAATGCCCTATTTCTGACTCTTATGTCCTTCTTCTTTGCCTTTGATCCTCCAACTTTTTCGCAATAGCTTGTATCCTTGCTATATCCATATCTTTATTCAACGAAGCAATGGTACAGTCTCTAACCAGATATGAATCTAATCTATCCACATATTGATGAACTATAATATCCCCCATAGTAGCTACTACATTAGGAGCATACCTGGCCAAGGAATTAAATTTGAGACTATACTCTCTCACGCTCATACTTCCTTGGTGGATATTTAAGAACTGATCTGCATGGGGTTCTCGAATCTCCAATGGCAGGTAATGGTTAAGGAATGTCTTTTTGAACTCTTTTTACATGTTGCTGATGGTGCATCTGTTCCCTTGGATTGATTCCAAGCTTAACACCACAATACAGCCACACCCTTTAATCTATATGTTGCTAGCTCGAGCGCTTCTTTACCACTCACATGCATAACATCGAATTAAGGAAATCACGTAGCCACGTGCCAGCTGCTCTATCTACACCACTAGTACCTGCAACTGGACCGTCTTGCCTTTGGCCATGGCCAGCAACTATACGAGTCAATAATTGGACCACATTTCTCAAATCTTGCTCGATAGCATTAATATGGGTTCTTGAGGTGCAACTTCCCTCCTTAGATCTTCTGGGATGGAGGGGTGGGGGAAGTCTTTGAGGGAGACTCATCTTGAGCCTCACCTTGTACAGCTTGACTAGGTGGTGGTTGGTTGGTCCCTTCTTGGGCAGCCACATCTACTCGTTGACCAGTACTTTTGCTCTTTCTCGTACCCTGGTTCTATCGCACGATCTAAGAAATGAAAGAAAGGAGACAACTCCTACATGTCCCGTAGCCTCTTGTTTATAAAAGTGATGCACAACACATCCATAAGCTAGACTGTACACAGACACGGCTTTGTAGACTCCCTAGGATGACCTGCTCTGATACCACTTTTGTCACGTCCCAAATCCTATTAAGACTGACAGGCACCCGATGCCCTCTAGGCCTGAGAGAACCAACATGTAACCTGTCCTTACTATGCATTTAAAAATCTTGTGACAAGTTCACATAGGATGCAGCGATACGAACCATCATAAGTAGACCCAAAACTTATATACAAGACTTGGACGTTGAGGCCACAACTTGTTAGACACAACTGAACCATAAACATAAGTCTACAAAGCCTCTAAAAGATAGGAAACCTTAGAGTAGGTTGGGACAGACCCCGCCTTACTCTTAACTACGATACAATACCCAAAATGAATCTACCAAAGACTCAGTAAAGCTCTGAATCAATCTGGAGCTCACCAAAAGTAATTGAGTGTCGTGTGCTCCTACCGAGGAGGTCTACTAGCTGAAGTACCTATGCCTGCAGCATGAAATGCAGCGTCCCCCACGAGGGACGTCAGTACGAGAAAATGTATTGAATAGGTAAGACAATAACATATATAAACTAAGAGTTCGAATGAAACCAAGTATCAATATATGTGTGCATAAATCAAAACAGAAGACCACATTTGTTAACTATTGTGAGATAATGTATGTTACATTCTTGTCTTTACCTTTCTATGTGTTATGATATTTATAAGGCATGTGATACGAATGACCAGCTGATTAGTAGTAGAAGAGGATGACCCATGCTAGGCATTTTAACCCCTGGGATGCAGTTCTCATAATTACACAAATTTGGATCAGCCCATGCTAGGCTTACACCCCTAAGCTGCCACCCTTCTATACAAATTGGGATCGGCCCATGCTAGGCTTTCGCCCTTGAACTGCCACCCTTAATTATACAGATTTATTTACTTAGATTCTTTAATCTTTGAGATTGTTGTTTTGGTGGTCATAATCATTTTTGATATTTGGGACTATGGACCAGTAGTAGAAGACCTGAAAATAATACTTTAAGGCAGTAACAATGAGATAAGGAGCTATGTAACATCAATGCATTACTTGTGAGCTTAAATGACACAATTGACTTTAACTGACTAAGAGGAGGATTCACCAAACTTGCTTTTGCAAATACCATTTTTATACCAGCACATAGGAGGATAATTACAAAAGTATAGAGTACTAAACATATAATGAAGTAATTCTATACACCAAGGAGAGAGGGGGGGGTATTGTTAGCTATTTGGAGATCATACGCTGCCACTATGTTTCCTTTACTAGGAATAAAACTTAGGAAATTGACTTATTGATATTAATCTCAAGTATCAGATTTCATGCTGAAGAATATTGAATCGAATAGCCTTACATACCTTATCTTCTGATCAGTACAACTCTCACGATTCAGCCTCCCATTTCAGGTTTTTATCTACAATATAAGTCATGATAAATTTAAATTAGCAGTTATCACACCGTGAGCCTCGTAAAACAGTAGCTACCTTTGACGGATAATGAGCCCATATATCCCATAAAACAATGTGTATCACCACACCCTCCTTCTCTGCCCAATACATACATTATATATCCTTTTCCAAGATTACCCAAACTGCACCAACAACAATACACATAAAATAGCCTCCAGTATTCTTTATCATACAACCAATTATTGAACTCACCACCCCCTTGAGTTCTTTATGACAGCATACCCATAATTCCTTACTCAAACTCATACATAAGGAGGAAGAAAATGGAGCAGTCACCTTCCATCAATTTCTGCCACTTCTCCTTATAATTTGAATTCCTCTAGAACTTCAACTTCCCTTCACACTTAAACCAAAGAAGAAGAGAAAAGTATCTTAATAATCAAGGAAGTGAGCAGTAGCTTCTGCAAATATTATGCCTTTAATAAACTTGAGCATGAATAACATGTTTTCCTAATCATCCATGGGAGAATGAGGGTTTCTTCAAGAACCTAGAAGAACTTTAAGGCTGTTGTTTAATCCTTAAGAGAAAAGATAGAGAAAGAGCTGGAGCTAATCCTCAATAATGTGTGTTAAAATGAGTGAGAATATCAGCCAATATATCTTTATATTGAGCTTTCTTCACCTTTAAGAATATCCACTAGAAAGCTGATCATATAAGGGGACCACATGATCTCAGATCCTTATGTTGATATTTAGAATGAGGAGGGGTACTTAGGATCTCTACCATATTCCCAAGTATCTTATGTTATATTCTATTCCTTCCACAATACTTCAATGGAGGTATGTATCTCCTAATTTTTTCGTATATGGAACGAACCCAAAATCAAAGGCCTAACCAATCGGGGTTCTACTTTCCTTTCTCTTTTATCTCATGACACTTTTCAGAGGCGAGACTTATAAGAACGCATATATGTTAATATAAAATCTAAAGTTTTATGTCGCACCTTCGAATAAGGCTTAAGTTATTTATGTTATGAAAAAATTTACATATATGCCAAACCTTTTCTGGTCAAAATCATCACTACATAATGATACAAGGAAATGTTTTCCTAAAATGTTCAAAACTCAAGTCAATAATCACAGAGGGGCATAGTGTACAAATAAATAAGTTACATTGGGTATGACACATAAGCAAATTAGCAAAAATGAGAGCACATAATATACGGGCATTAAGCTATAGAAATATATGGTGTACGCACGCATATGGTTCATAGGGTAGCGTGTGAGCGAATGAACTATAAGGAATGTAGGAAATGGACTAGATGAGCACATGATGCATATGTACTAAAGCTACAAAATATATAATACGTAAGCAAGTAGACTATACGAAATATGAACTACGAAACACAAATCACATTGATCAAGTGCGTTATATTGCATGGATTGGTGACCTAACATGTCAATAATAAGTACACATATGAAATATGAGCAAGTGAACACATGACACATAGCTAGAAAAGCTATAAGGCCTGTAATGTTTAAGTAAGTAGGCTACGAGGCATGTAATATACATAGAAAGGGTTTGTGATGCATATGACATGTAAACAAGTGATGGAGTTCATCCAGTATTTCATATGTCCATGTTGAAGAAATATCATGGGGACGAGGATTACATCATAAAATGGGACTCATTTTTGTTAGAATAGGACCTTCAATATGAAGAGGAATCGATAGCAATTCTTGATCGTGATATTCGGAAGCTGAGGAACAAGGAGATCAAGTCCGTGAAAGTTTAATGGAAGCATCGTCCGGTTGAGGAAGCTACTTGGGAAACCAAAAAGGACATGCGAGACAAGTATCCCCAATTGTTCGACGATTCAGATACTACTTTACTCTTACCTTAGCCAGTTTTTCCTAGTTTGTCACTCGGGGACGAGTGATGGGTAAATTGTTATCTATTGTAATGACATGTTCCCGTCGTTATAGAAAATCCAATGGGGAAAGAATTGGGGCCAGAAAACTTTTAAGTAGTGACTTGAAAATTCCTAGCCTAGTCTAGATTTGGACAAAATCTGAGTCGGGTGAAGTCTAGGGAAATATTGTAATTAATGAGATGTTTAATAACGAATTTGATTACATAGTGGATAGCTAAGATGTTAAGGAACCCGTACAACTTTACGAAATCGAATTCAGGCATGTAGAACTTTCGAAACTGATATTTGCGTGAACGGGTAGTTTTTGAACGTCAAGGATTGAAGGTGTGTTGTGAAATGAGGGTATGAAACTCTAATTCTGACGTTTTGTCTCCGCGCAAGCCGCCAGGGCGGATGGGGTCCGTCGTAGCGGCCCAGTCGCAAATAAATTCAGGATTAAACCCCAAAAATATTATTATTCTGCAACTTTCATTATTGAGAGGTAGAAACGACCCAGGGCAATTTCTTGACAGTTTTCCACCTCTTCTAGCGCGAAAGATAAGGATTTTACTCCCCTAATCCATTTTTCAATCCGTAGAACTTAGATTCATCGATGATTATCATTGGGGGAGGGTTTTGACCTGAAACTAATGGTGAAAAAAGCCCTAAGTTGGGTATTGGGATCTTGGGTTTGTCCTAGGGTTTATAATTTCGATTGAAATCCGGGTAATTAGGCCTCTTTTATTGATCCTTGCATTAATTTGTTGTTTTAAGACCACAAGCAAGAGGAAAGAATCCGAAAAGGGAAGATTCAAGTGCCTTAGGGGGATTCAAGCTTGGTTTCGAGGTATGTGATGGTTTGATTTCATGTTTGTGTTATGTATGTTGGTAATTGCTTCATTGTAATGTATGTATGTGAATGAAACACTATTGATCAAACCAAATGAATTGTGTATGAATGAACAAATGTATGTCATGATTCACACTTGATTGTATGATTCTGAGTATGCACATTATGAGTGTGAATTTGATTGTGGTTGTGTTGAATGGATCGGGTGTCACGTTTTGACACACTAACTGGGATCGGGTGTCACATTTTGACACATAATTGGAGCGGGTGTCATGTTCTGACACACTAACTGGGATCGGGTGTCACATTCTGACCCATATATTGGAGCGGGTGTCACGTTCCGACATAGTAATTGGGATCGGGTGTCACGTTTCGGCACACTAACAGTTTGGGTATGGGTTCCATGAGAGGACCATTGAATTGTCATATCTACTTGTTATTGAGAATATGTAATTGTACATTGCTCCTGAAATGATAACCAATGTGTATATATATTATGTACATGTCATGTTTGTTATGTTGTGGTTGCTTATATATGTTTTGCTTACTGGAATAGTCGCATGATCCTACCAATAAACTGTGGTTGTGTACTGATACTGCACCTACTCGTTCTTTATTGAGTACATGGCATCTTCAGGTGGCTATTGACAGACCTCAGCTAGGAGATCAGTGATCGAGACCAGATTTCAAGGGTAAGCCAGTTCTTTCGGGCTGCCATAGAGTCCTTCCTATTGTTTAGTCCATTTCCTTCGGACTTGGACTAGTTAGTTATTTCTTATGTTAGTTGGGGTTGTACCCTTTTTCTTAGACTTGTTGCACTTTAGATGTTTTGGTACAATGACTTGTAGGTTCTAAGGGTTAGACTTCCGTGTTAGTTTGGTTAAGTTGTTTATTTAAACCTTTGGAGTTTATGAGAACTCTATATAATTTTTGCATTTAAACATGCTTCTGTATCTTTAAATGCTTAGTTTTTCGTTAACTTGGCTCGAGGGGTTGTAGTAATGGTTCTCCCACCAGAGGATTAGTGTGGGTGCCAATCACGACGGTCTGGGTCATGATGGGAATAGACATATATTAATAAGATTAAGTTGTATGGAAGATTTCATTAACATAATGTCAAAAAATGCTTATTATATTATTGCTAAAGATGTATATGCATATCAAATGCGACCTTTAATCTATGATGCCAAATTCAAACCTGAGGAGGAGACTACTCTGTTCTCATTAGGATCGCCTGTGGGGAAGCCGGTGCAGTTGGACCTGGCAACAATTAATAAGACACGCCCAAGTTGTGCGAGAGTTAAAGTTCAGGTGGACTGTATTACAAATCACCCGGAGTGGGTGGAGATAGAAGTGATGAAGATCAAAATTCACTATGACTTTTTGCCTAAGTATTGTCACACCTGTAAACTGCAACAAGGACACAATGAAGAAGAATGTAGAACAATTCATCCTGAATTAAAGTATGCTAAAGAACAAGAGCTTCAAGAGGAAGGGGAGATACCTTAACATCATGATCAAGAGCAAAATCATCAGATCAACATGAGACATAAAATGTTCAAAAAAAATGGTGCCCAACTAAAAAAGTTTTCATCATGGATAGGACTAAAGAAGCATATTCCAATGGTAAAAAAATAGTGGCAACTGACAATGCTTTTGACTGTTTAGCAGCGGAGACACAATAGGATCACCTACCTGTGGAAAAATATGAGTAGTCACAAATTGATACAGTGTATGAAGTAACCTCTGCTGCTCAGGAGAGTTAGGATAGCAAATTAAATAGTAGCGATATCTGCAGTACACATGAGGATATTCAGGACAATCATTCAAAGTTAGAAGAGGTGGACAAGACCACAAACCTCAAGGAGGAGAATTTAGCTCAAAAGAACAAGCAAATACTGATTAATCAAAGAAGTCAGATCATTGGTAATAAAAAGTAGATAGAAAGGATGGGGAACAGTTAGCATGTACTGATGTCCAGCAGTCCACTGTGATTGCTAATGTTGAGTACATTATACCACTGTAGATGATATCTATAAACCCTTAAGAGGTTTCAAATTGTACAACATTGGATCACAAAGAGCATCTCCCCATTATTTCTTATACAGAGAAAGATTCTCCCATGCAAGACCTACATGAAATTATTTCACATCACTTGCATGAAGTTAATATAATTGAAAGTAAGGAAAGCAGGGTTCATGGGGTGGAGGATAAAAATGAGAATAATAATAATATCAACTCTAGAATAGTTGAAATGGAAGCAGGATTATCTCCTCATGCAATCTCAAAAGGATTGAAAGGTAAAAATAGAGGGGAGAACAACAAAGTTGAGAAGAATGGTATGATGACAAGAACATCACTAAAAATAGGGGTTAAATCTGGTGTTAAATGAAGTACAAAGCTCTTGTATGGAACATTAGATTTGTGAGAATTCATAAGGCTTTTCACAGAGTCTAAATGTTAAATAGACACCATAAGTTCTTCATGATTGCATTACTAGAACCATTCCAGGACACAAGGAATATTTAGAGTTTTAAGAGTAAGCTGGGGATGAAGTATGTCAATTATAATATCAATGGAAAGATTTGGGTGTTTATACAAGACCATATTCATGTGGGGGTGATTTCTGATTCTGAGCAACAAATAACATTGCAACTAACCCTAGAGGATGGAATACAAATGGTTACTACCCTAGTTTATGCCAAATGTTCTTCTCTTGAAAGATTAAGCTTGTGGGATGATCTTTCTTCCATTAGGCAGAATTTGACTCTCCCATGACTGGTAGGTGGTGACATTAATGTTATCATGAGGGCTGAGGAGAAAATTGGGGGTCTACCTATATATCCTCAGGAGTTTGAAGAGTCTTCTTTCTACATAAACTTTTGTGATCTATTTGATGTCCATGTTAGAGGAAGCCCATTCACTTGGTGGAAAGGTAGGGCTGATGAGGCTTGTATTTTCAAAAGACTAGATAGGGTGGTAACTAATCAGGCTTTGGTGGATGTTGGTGGTGGTGTGGAGGTTCAACATTTGACTATAACTGGCTCTGATCATGCACCTTTATTATTTAGTTGTGGAGGCGAGCTTAATAGTTCCATAAACCTTTTTAAGTTTCTGAGGTTTTGGACAAGTAGACATGATCTTAAAGAGGGTTTTAGGAGTAATTGGGTGGTTGAGAGTACAACAAATGTATTTATTGACGTCAAATATAAGCAAATGAGAATCAGACAAGCTCTGACTAGATGAAGTAAAGAAAAATTTAGGGATATTTTCAGGCAATTTATCATCAGAGAAAAAATTATAAGAATAGAGAAAAAACTGTTTAAAGAATACCCTACTGTCTCAAATAGGGTTGTTCTTCAAAGGGACCATGCTGAGCACAATAAGTACTTGCAATATGATGAGGAGTTTTGGAAACAAAAGGCTAATTTACAATGGTTTTCTGAAGGGGATAGAAACACCAATTTTTTTCACTATTTTGTAAAGGAAAAAAAGAAAGAGGTTAGGGATAAAGAGCATGTTACTGGAAGATGGTAGGTGGACTGAGGTTGATAATCAATTGTCTTCTGAAGCCATAAAGTTTTACCAGGCTCAATTTGCTGCTATTAATAGCAATGAGGAATATTCACTTCTTCAGAATATCCCTAAGCTGGTCTCAGATTCTAACAATCAAACACTGAATATAGTACCTACCGAGGAGGAGGTTAAGAGGGTTGTATTTGCATTAAATAGAGATAGTGTATGTGGGCCTGATGGATTTTCATGTCTGTTCTATAAATATTGTTGGGATATTGTGTGTCTTGATGTTACAGAATAGTGCAGGCTTTCTTTGAAGGTAATACACTACCTAAATCTATTACTCATACTAATTTGGTATTACTTCCTAAGAAAGAAATTATTCAGACTTAAGGCCAATTAGTTTAAGCAATTTCTTGAACAAGGTCATCTCTAGAATCATACATGACAGGATATAAGATTTGAGGTGTGGATTGGAGAAGACAGTCTTAGAAACTCCTTTTCACATCTTTACACTTTGAGTACGCAAATGAATGTCTCTGTATCCCCAATCTTGGAGTCAACAGAGATGGGACCTTGTTTTTAGAAGAGCACTAAATGACTGGGAAATTGGGGAAATTGCTAGCCTATTGGGAGTACTAAACTCACACCCTGCTTTATCTATGAGGCCTGACAAACCTAGATGGAAATTACATAACAAGGGTGTGTTCACAGTGAAACCATGTTACTGGAATCTTAACACAAGGCAGTCAATGGTGGACATTTGGCCTTGGAAGTTAATCTGGAAGACCAAATGCCCCCCAAAGGTAGCTTGTTTTTATTGGTTGGTTTGTAGAAAGGCTTGTTTAACACATGAGGCTTTACAGAAAAGGGGATGGCAATTTTGTTCAAGATGTGTCACATGTGAATAGGAAGAAGAAGTCAATGACCATTTGTTCCTTCATTGTAAGGCAGCATTGAGCCTATGGAACATGCTTTTGGCTCTTTTGGGAGTTAAATAGGTGATGCCTAGCACAACAAAGGAACTACTAAATAGCTGGAAAGGTATTGGGAACAGAGGGAGAAATGAACACTGGTGGAGAACTATTCCTGCTTTCATATGGTGGACTCTCTGGAAAGAAAGAAATTTAAGAAATTTTGAGGGACAAAAG
>JAJONQ010000010.1:0-99972 GCA_036250385.1 Solanum microdontum | reverse complement strand
CTCCGCACAGGTAAATATCTTGAATCAAAGTTTCCTAGAGGAAAAATCTTTTTTGCTAGAATAATTTGGCCATAATGGCTCAAATACATGTTCACACTATAAAATGATTTTATTTTTTATAATTATATCCTTCTTTGTCAAATTTATATATTTCTTATTAAATAATTTATTAATTATTCTTCAATAAATGAGAAAGCTTTCTAATTTTTAGATTTCTTTAAGTTCCATACATACATGACTTTTAATTTCTTTTAGAAATGTTGTAAAATGGCTAAAGGCCAATACACATGTAGTTTTTTTTCTAATAAAAAATCTAACAAAATTTAAAATTTGAATTACGAAATAAGCTCACTCATAAAATTAAATTCAAAATAATTTTAACTCATACTCATCTTCTTGTAACGTCTATCACAGATTTTTTCACATCTACAAAAAATTACAAATATGACCGCAAAAGAAAATAAGTTTATTTTTTTTTCTTTTCTCTCTTTTATTCCATTCTCGCTCCTTCTTTTTAATTGTTAAAACAAGAAATTAAATAAAAATAAAATATTCAGATAATGATAAGAAAATAAATCCACAAAAAAAATATTTCAGACTAAATTAATCGTTAAAATAAAAAGGTCAAAAAAATAATCATCTGTGAGAAGTATCAATATATCATTGAACTTAGTGAGATGGATCATATATCCATGTATGAATTTTGCTTTAATAAAAACTTAAAGCAAATAAATTTTGAAAAATCATTATTTTTACTTCCATCAAGCGAAAAAGTTATTTGTGTCAATTTTCTGCTGAATGCCTCTCAAAGTGAGAAAGTCTTTCCATTATATAAAGAGAACAAAGATTACACATTCCTAAAGATCCGTCATTCATATCCCTAAAGATCAACTATTCTATCTCTACAAATCTGCTATTCAATCCCTTTAAATCTGCTTTGCTATCCCTCCAAATCAGCTATTCTATCACAATATTTATTCCTTTGATTCTACAAAAAATCTATATGATCATGCTAATTAATATCACTATATAATTACATTAATATATACAATTATTTAGATGTCCATCATGCTAACATCCCCCCTCAAATTGATGTTGGTGGATCTAGAAGCATCAATTTGCCTACTAGAAACTGATGGTGTTGCCGTGCCATGGATTTGTTAAATGCATCAACTATTTGAAGATAACTGGACACATGTGGAAGAGTAATGACTCATTTATCTACAGTTTCTCGTAAATAATGAAAATCTACTTAAATGTGTTTGGTCCTCTCATGAAAAACTAGATTAGTAGCAATCTGAATAGCACTTGTATTATCAGCATGGAGAGGAGTAGGATGAGATTGAGGAAATCCAATTTCAGCAAGTAATCCACGAAGCCATACAACCTTGGAGCAAGCAGTAGACATGGATCGATATTTAGCCTCTGTTGAAGATTTTGACACACGATCTTGCTTTTTACTTTTCCAAGATATCAATGACTCTCCAAGAAACATACACCAACCAGTGGCTGAATGACGTATCAGAACATCCCGCACAGTCAGAATCACTAAAAGAATTAAGACGAATAGGAGAACCACTTGGAAAGAACAATCCACGAGTAGATGTTCTGAGAAGATACTGAATGATGCGACGAACAACCACCAAGTGGATATGAAGGGGAGCTTGCATAAATTGACTAACCTATTGAACTGCAAAAGAAATATTAGGCTGAGTAATAATAAGGTTATTTAGACTCCCAACTAATTGTCGAAACATAGTTGGATCAGGAAGAAGATCGCCTTCTTCACAATGATACTTCGCATTCTATTCCAATGGAGTATCTACGGAGGAGGAATCTTGAAGACCAGCCAAAGAAATCAGATCCTGAGGATATTTGTGTTGGTTTAGAAACACACATGAAGTAACATTATGAACTTTTAAACCCAAAAAATATGTAAGAGTACCAAAATCTTTCATATGAAAAGAATCTTTAAGGTGCTGTTGGAGGCTAGTAATTAGTGAAGAATCAGTTCCTGTGATAATAATGTCATCTACATACACCAAAAGAAGAACACAACCTGTAGAAGTTTTCCGAAGAAACAAAGATGAGTCATATTTGCTCTGCTCAAAAGAAAATTGTAGCAAAGTAGATCGGAACTTATCAAAGCAAGCTCTTGGAGATTGTTTTAATCCATACAAAGACCACTTCAACTTGCATACATTTGATGTAGGCGATGAGAACAAACCAAGTGGAGGTTTCATATAACTATCTTCTTTAAGATCACCATGGAGAAAATGATTTTTGACATCTATTTGATAAAGAGACTAGTTTTGTGAAGCAGGAATGGCAATACTAGTTCGCACCATAGTCATTTTTGCTACGGGTGCAAAAGTCTCCTCATAGTCCACCCCATACTTTTGTTTGTTACCAAGAACAACCAATCAAGCATTGTACCGATCAAGAGTTCCATCAGAATGAAGTTTGATTGAATAAACCCATTTACATTCAATAGGGCGGACATTTGAAGTACATGAAACAATATCACATGTGTCATTTTCTTTAAGAGCCAAAAATTCTTCCTCCACTTCTATCTGCCAACATTCATGCTTGGAAGCTTGTGAGTAACAAGTTGGAACAGACATATTGGATAAAGTAGAGGAAAAGTCATACAAATTGGGAGTACGAGATACTTTGGTAGATCGCCGAGTAGGCTCAAGAGGACTAGATCTTGAAGAATTCTCAAATTCTAGTTGTGGTACAGTTTCAGGCGGCGAATCAGTGTCGGGATAGGATACTATTGGCCGACATCGTTCATACACAAATACATGATTGAACCTCTTAAAACAAGGTGATAAATCCTCAAAAGTAGGATGAAGAGGAGAACTAGAAGATGAATCTACAATCATAGGAAAGAAATACTGATTCTCAAAGAAAATAACATTTCTAGAAATACGAAATTTGTGAGAACATGGATCATAGCAAATAAAATCTTTTGGTGAAGTACTATAACCTATAAAAGCACATTTAATAGACTGTAAAGAAAGTGTATTGCGCTGTGAAGGAGGCAAATGTACAAAACAAACACAACCAAATATATGAAAATTACTATAGTTAGGATTTTGGTGATAAAGACGAAAACATGGAGACTCAAAATTTAGCACTTTAGATGGCAACCTATTAATTAAATAGTCAGTAGTAGAAAAAGCTTCCATTCCTCTTGTTTCGACACATGATCCTGCACAAGATAACCATTACGAGAAAAAATCACATTATTATTGTTATCTACCAATTATCCAACTGAAATAAGACTAGTTGAGAGCTTTGGTGAAACAAAAACATTCTCGAAAGTTGGAGTAATGTCTCCAACCTTTGTAATGAGTTAATTACTACCATTGGGAATTCGTATTTGTGATTGACCTTGATACTTACGAACATTTTTTAGGATGCTCGTTGAGTTGGTCATATGATTGGAAGCACCTAAATCAACAATCCAAAAATTAGATGTAACAGCATTACCTTGTAATCCTAATGTTGAAAAGGCTGACACGATCATTTGTTGTACCATTTCAGAAGTAAGAACTTGTCCTGCAGATGAGTTATCAATAGTGAAACCATTTATCCCAGCTTGAAAAGCATTGACCCTATGATTTTAAGGGCGTGTGGGACATTCTTTGATAATGTGTCCTTGTTGTTTACAATAATTACAGAACGTCTTGCTATAATTGCTAGCAATATGACCATATTCCTTGTAATTGTAGCATTGAGTTCTAGTCATATCCCTACCCTTTACTTTACCTTGAGCACCAAATGCAACAGTGACATCATTTTCTTTCTTGAAAGCATTTTGTGTGACAAGACGTTGCTCTTCATGAAGTAATTCGCTAAAGCACATCCAAATAGGGATACGGTTCACGATTCATTAAGTTAGAGTGAGCACTTTCAAAGTCAAAGTGTAATTTCATCAAAAATTGGTCTCACTTTCTTTGCTCATGAACTGTCTGAATCACAGATAGATATTCAATGGTTATTTTGGCATAAACAATATCTATAAATTCAGCCATAAGTTCTGAAATCCAGAAAAATAATCCTGAACAGAAGGACTTCCTTGAGAGTAATTAGCAATTTCATACTCTAATTGAAAGCGTCTTGCGCTATTATCTTGGTTGTAAACCATTTGTAAGTAATCCCACATTGCCTTAGCTTTCTTGTACGGCCTGGGATTATGAACAATAAGAGGGTCAATTGACCCTAGAATCCATGTCATCGCCCGAGCATCTTTAATCTTCCATTCACCTAGCTTTTTTGTATCAATAAGAGCACAATCATTTCCATATATATGGCCCCATAGTTCTTTGCCGGTGACAAATAACTAAAAATGAAACTCCCAAGAAGAATATTTTTTTCTAGTGAAACGAATACAGAAGGATTCAAAGTGATGTGAATTCATGCTTTTGAATAGCTATGAAAACTACGAAGACTCAAGAAAGCAACTAGAATGACCAAGAACAAAAGTCCTAGGTGGTAGGACTGATTGTCGACGAACAATCAACAAAAAACCAAGATTTTGATTTATTTTTTTAAGGAACCACATATGACTCTATGAAACAAGACAACCAAGAGAAGGCTCTAATACCATGTCAATTTTCTACTGAATGCCTCTCAAAGTGAGAGAATCTTTCCATTATATAGAGAGAATAAAGATTACACATCTCTAACGATCTGTCATTCCTATCCCTAAATATCAGATATTCTATCTCTACGAATCTTCTATTCAATCCCTCTAAATCTGCTTTGCTGTCACGATCTGAGCCTACATCCTGGATGTGGCCGGCACTCGAGAACCATTCCTGGTCCCCAAGCGAACCGTCATCATGGTTGACTACAAGCGAAAAACTGATTCAAGCATACAAAGCTTAAAAAACTGAATAAAATTCATGAAACTGAAATACAAAACTTTAATTCAAATGAAAAACTCTGAATATAAAAATAATATTTAACTCGCCATAAAATAGGAAACTTAAGTCTTTAAAACATTTAATAAAATGAATAATACAGACTTCTCAACTATAATGACTATCTATGCAGCTTCTAACTGATAAAGATGGAAGTCGAGACAAGACCCACGACATCCTGACCAAACTGAAAAGTAAATGAAATCCTCCGGAGAATAAGGAGGCTCACCATAGCTAACTCGAACTCTCGGATGTATCAACGAATCTCCTGTTGATGATCCTGAATACCTGTGTCTGCATCATGAAAAGATAAAGGCTAAATGGCTTAGTACGTGGAATGTACGAGCATGTAAGAAGAATTCTAAAGCATAACATAAGCTTGAAACTTGATACAAAGGAAACATACTTACCTCTTCTCCAACTTACTCAACTCAAGGAATACTCAAAGATACTCAAAACTACTCAACTTACTCAACTCAGAAGTATTCAAGGATAAGATACTCAATTCAGAGATTAGATACTCAACTCAAAGATGTGATATTCGACTCTGGTACTCAACTTAATATAAAGCAACATTATACATGCAATATATGGAAAGCTTTATAAAGTAGTAAAAACAACTTAGTTTGTTAAAGAAAATGCAGTAACAAACTCAGTTTTGCTTATATAATAAAGTAATATAGTTTCTGTGGGAGATTCTCTAACCGACAACCACCACTATGAGCCTAAGTGGTGATACAACGTCTTGCCCACACTGCAGGAATTGTCATATACTTTGCCGTCATATAGAACACTTAACTTAGTAGATCCACTAGTCTATGCTTAAAGCATCATAAGGAGTCATCTAAAAAGTATGATCATTTACTACCCATGATGGCTATATGGTTTATGGAGACTTGAGTTAATATGAACTCGCATCCCCATACCGATGCTCAATACTACTCCCAAAATATACTTAGCTCATATGTTTGTAAAAGCAAAACTCTTTCTTTGAATTGAGATAATTACTCAAAACTTAGCATAAAATCTCTCTTGGAAATCATAGTTTCCACTTTACTAAAAAACTAGCTCAAAGACTCTTTTGAAATCTCAGTTGCCTTTCTTGTTTAAATGTGAAAACATTTACTCTTTGGGAACACATAGTCCTGATATGCTCATTTGAAGAAATGAACTCAACTCTTTACTATTTACTCTTTTCTTAACTCAAAACTTAAGTCTTAAAACAAAGTTAAAACATTTGTAAAAGACTTCTTAAAATATGGTTCATGCCGAAATATGGACATGAACGATTCAATGCAAGGTTTTCAATAACCATAGATCGAACTCAAGAACTTCAATGATACTACTCATTTCAAGAATGCTCAACTCAAAGGGTTCATGCGGAATTTATGAGCATGAACTACTCAACTCAAGGACTCAAAGATACTTCTCATCTCAAGACTGTTTGACTTATAATGTTCATACGGAATTGTGATCATGAACAACTCAACTCATGGACTTCATGGGTAATAGGTAATAGTCCCATGATTAGGATTATAATCTCGGAAGGGTTAGGAAATCAATACTTAAGACTTAGGACATGAAGATATTACTACTTCATAGATACTCAACTTCTTAAGTTCATGCAGAATTTATGGGCATGAACGACTTGACTTGAAAGTCTACATAACATTATGGAACTAATGTATACAACGCTTCTCTTTCTCTTACTTACTTCCTCAAAACTTAACTCAAATTGATGATGGATCTCAAAGGATTCACAATTGAACTCAAAGGCTTTCTTGAACTCTACTCTTAACTCTCTCTTGAATGTGAATTATGAATTCAAGAGTTATGGTTCATGATATGAAGGATCTCATGAATGACAAAGTAGATTCATGAATAAATTCTCCTCATCATCATACTCACTTGCTCGAGTCTTGAAACAAGTCACTAGAAGTTGTAGAAAACTCCTCAAAAGAACTCGAAGGGACTTTCTTAGAATGTTCAAGGTTATGATCATGTTAGGAATGATTTTAGGTGTTTAGAAGTAGCTTAGAGTAGTTAGAATCGAAAAGGAGTGAAGGTGCACTTTAAACGAACTCAAACGGGGCAACCGACGACAAACTGGGTGGGGCAGGCGACCCTGGCGCTGGCGCGGGGCGCCAGCCCCTAAACTTCAGAGGTGGGTTTGGGGCGCTCTGGCAGGCGCATCGCGCCACGCCCCAACCCAGAAAATTCAGCAAGTTTCTTTTCTCGTTTTCTCACCCTATTTCTCCTAGAATCAAATGGTTTCTTCCCCAATCACTTAGAATTGATTACTGAACATAAGTACACTATAATCTACTCAATACATCCATTAAAATACTCACTTTGATCTCAAGAAATCATCCAAAACCCAACACAACAAGATTTAGAATGAACTTTAAGAACACCTATCAAGAACTCATCAAGAATTCATATCTTTCAACTTCAAGAATGAAATTAGCACTGAAAATAACATGTTTGGCATGTGGGTGAACAAAACCAACACTATGGAAGCTTACATACCTCTTAGGGATCACCCATAGCGAAAATCCACTACAACACGCAAGAATCTCGATGAACGCTTGATCCTCTCCTCTTTTCTCCTCTTCTATCTTCTTTTCTCTTCTTGAACTCTCAACTAAAACCTTAGGCTAATTTTAGGATTATAAAGCTGAACCTAATAGGATTAGACCCTTAAAATATTACTAAAAATGAATTAAATCTGATTGGGTAAGGAAAAGACCAAAATAGCCCTCTTTATTTTCGGCTAACTTTCCTTAACTGGACAACCTATCTTCAAAAGGCCATATCTCACTCATCCGACCTCGAAACTTAGAAAACTCAGTGGCGTTGAAAAGATAATTCAAAGATTTTTCCTACGGTATCTGGTAGAACACCTAACTCATCCTGAGCTAGGAATTATGATCATTTGAAGTCGACCCAAAACTCATACTTAGCTTAACTTGCAAAATTTCAGATTTTGTTATTTCCAATTTAATTCCTTTTGGAACTCAAGGTGCTACATCTAGTGACCTTAACACTTAAGAAATTTTAATTCCTCGGTAAAATCCTACTCACAACGAAGGATGGTTCAAGTCTTGGTTCAAAAAAAATTCTGGGGTGTTACATTTGCTATCCCTCCAAATCAGCTATTCAATCACAATATTTATTCCTTTGATTCTACAACAAATCTGTATGATCATGCTAATTTATATCACTATATAATTACATTAATATATACAATTATTTAGATGTCCCTCATGCTAACAAACTAAACAATTTGTGTAACAGTAGGTATATGTGAACTACTTTATTTAACAAAAGTGTATCAAATTTAGATCGCAAAGTTATATTATTATTATTATTATTATTATTATTATTATTATAATTATAACAATAATAATAATAATAATTTTCATAATATTTAATATGCTAGAAATCGACACATTATAAAAAAAAAAAAATTTCTTTATATTTAACTATTACTTAAAAATTATTCCAATAATGACATTGAAAACTCAATTAGACATGGTGGATATCAGTAGATAATTAAAATTATAAGAATCATATAATTCATATGTATTAACCCTTGTTATATAATTAATAGCAACAAGAGGGAATCATGTACCAATGTTGTAGTTTCGCGTTCATGTGTTATGCCTATTTGATAACTTGAGAACGATTACTTATATCTATTACTAGATGGGATTTCCCGTGCGGAGCACGGCCCAAAGTTTGATAAAAAATCAATAAATTCTCATTTGTTTCAATTATACAAATTTATCAAATTACATATTGTTTAATCTACAGCATTTATCAAATAATGATGAAGAGAAATAATCTACAACATTTATCAAATAATGAGTTGTTACATGCAATAGAGGCTAAGCTCAAGGCACTTGGTTACCTTAACCTAGTTCGAAGTAAGGAGCACATCCTGATTGGAGTCCTTCAGCTATTCGATCTGCCATGATGACCACTGCAAACCCTTTGGATAATACTGAAAAACCCATCGAGACCATGGATTACCTCAGAACAAGTTATGCTACATCTTTATCCATGGGAGCCGGATTCGTATATTCAAACCGTGTAGTTGATCCAGGCTTGATATATGATGCAACTCCACAAGACTACTGAATTTTCTCTGCTCCATGAATTTCCCAGAAAAGCAGTTCAAGACAATTGCTAGATCATCAGCTCAGCACAGCTGTGCAAATCCATCTGATGATATCAATTATCCATCATTTATTTCTCTCTATATCCCAAATGGGGACTGCGCTTGGTTGAAGCAGAAATTCAAGAGGATCATCACAAATGTTGGACCTGGTGCAGCTAAGTACAAAGTATAAGTGAAAGCACAAAAAAACTCCATAATTTTTATCTCTCCTCAGACCTTGGTGTTTGAGAAAAAAAAATCAGAAGCAGGACTACACTCTTACCATACATTCAGATGCGGGGCATTGAATTCGACCAAGCACAATCTGGTTCAATCACCTGGGTGGAAAAGAACGGTCATCACACCGTAAGAAGTTCTACAGTAGTAGCTGCAATGCTCGATGCCCCAAACTGAAATGCTGCAGTTGACAAAACTGTTGCATTTGTATGTTCATAATTGTCCCCAAGAGGACTCTGTTAAAGTAGCTGGAAGTATTCTGACAAAGCATATGTGTATTTGAAGTAATTGTTGAATAATGTTTTTTTTTGTGTTACCAATAAATCAAGATTTTGTTGGATCTTTAATATTTTGTTGCTACATAGAAATAAAGTTATTAGATGTTTTTGCAGATATCACAGTGTGATAGGTATATCCATTTATTAATTTCTGGGAGAATCTATGGCTGCACAAGAAAAATGTATAGCTAGTACAACTGAATATTATTAGGCTTGTTGGAAAGATCCTCAAGATATGAAACAAAGGATTTTCTTGGTGTTTATAACATTAGAGCATTAAGTCAACTTTTCCCTTTAGCCAACAAACAACATGTTTAGAAAATTACATGAGGAGATTAGAAACCTAAACGGTCTACGACCCTATAGAGAGGAGAACATACCGTACTAAGTCCTATTGTACTACTTTGGCAGATTACGTCTATTTTTTAATAATTGTGGTGTTCGGGTTAGCTTGCACGCACCTCGATTAACTCCACATGGAAGATTAACGGATATTTTGTATGATTTCTAAAGAAGACTGAAATCACTACCTCCAAGACAATTAGAAATAAACAAACTGAATTAATGTATAAAAGCCTCGAGTGATTACTAGTCACCGGAATGACTGAAACTACTGATTTTGCAAGTGTCCACTCAATAATTAGCCTGTGAACAACTTGAGAAATCATATTACTATTATATAAAATGAGTATATACCTGTCTACAATTCATCATCATATTGGCCTTTCATGGAAAACATCTTGAAGAATTTAAGGTTGTGCTGCTAGTACAGCGTTCAACACTATGATAGAATCTGCTAGTCGTTGTTGGGCTTTCCTGCATATACTAAGTAAGCCTACTACAACACTTTAAAGCACTTGAGAGAGCAACTAATTGCATTAAAACATCCGTTTAATTAAAGTGTATTAAAAACTTGGTAAGAGTATTTTTGAATTCACGCATGCATATATAAAATCAATCAACCAGTGACATGAATTTACAAAATTAAGATAGAAACAAGCTTAAAGAACAATAAAACCAAAAGTCTTTCTTCGAATTCCTATAACCTTGAAGCTAAAATAGTTAATTTTGAAATAAAAACCTATATCCGGAGTACCTAAAAGCAAGAGCAGGGAGAATAATTCAGCGGGATGAGCGACAAAGGAGACTCATCAATATTCCGAATCCTCATTTTGTTTAGGATATGTTGCAAAGAATTTTACCAAATGATTTAGTTGTTTCAGGCATATCATCGAACACCTTGGGTTCGTCAATCTTCGTCCGAAATTATTATAACTGGATCAGAAGGAGTAAACAGAAAATGTACGCAAACATTATGCGTAACCATGTCAAATTCAAAAAGGAAAAACAAAGAGGAAGATGCAGTAAATCAGAGAAGGAAGCAAAAAAGGGAAAATGTTAGTAGCAAGAAAGCTTTTCATTAGCAAAAACTTGCGAGTTGCAACAGCAGTGGCAAGAGGGAAGGAAACCACGTGGAAAGCCAAGGCGTAAGCACCTGGAGTTTATTAGTAGGTCAAATTAGTGGTGAAATGATGGAATTATCCGTGAAATAGAAGTGGCCTTCATTTTTTATCTATTTACGGAAGTAGCCTTAAATATACACGTGTAGGCTATTTACTGATTTAGTCGGACTGAGGAAACCCTCACTTATTTAGAATGAGAAGTATTAAAATAACCTATAATTAAGTAATTTTATTAATTATTATATTTAAATAAATTTAAGTCATATATTTAAATAATTTTAATAATGATTGTTTAAGTTATATTCAATCAAGAATTATACATTGTATATGCATTTGTAATTATTTGATTATTTAAGTTATATACTCTTCAATCTTTATAATTATTAAAGTTAATATAATATTTTGATTTTATAATTTAAAAATATGCTTTAACAGAATTTGTTAATTATATATATTATTTTATTGAATATTTAATTAAGAATTGAGCCTAATTATTTATAAACATATACAATGCATACATATGTATATGATTTTATTTCTATTTTTATATTTATTCTTGTTTTGAAACATTTTCTTAATTACTATAATTGAAGTAACTAATCATGTATTCGTGGTTAGAAATAGTGAAATAAATTACTATAATTATTATTTTTGTTTAGAACAATTAGAATATACAATTTTGATGTGTTATTCGGGGTATAGTTATAAATGTCTTATTATATCGTTTTCATGTTTAAAACATCTAATTCTCAAAATTATATTCCTATTTTCTTCTTAAAATAAAAGCGCACACATTGTATGAACGATCTATCAATCATGGTAGAATTGTATATAATTTTATTAGTTGATTATATTTAAAGACAAATCAATTGTAAATTTGAAAATCCATACTTAATTCAATTTACTAAATTGCGTATCACCGAGTAATTAATGTAATTTTTAATTGGAGAATAGTCTACTTATATCTATTACTAACATAAATTTTAATTCTCCTTCGATAGAAAATTCTATATTAAATGAAAATAATTTTAAAAAAATGTATTTCTAATTATGGTATACTGTATTTACATACATTAAACATATTGTAATTTAAGTATCATACATAAAATACATCTATTTTAAAGAATTATTATTGATCGTTAGGTATTGATTGATCTTTTATTTATATGTTTTGAAACATCCTCTTAATTAGTATTATATGAGTAACCGATTTTTTTATTCATGGTTAAAATTTATGAAATAAATTTACCAATTTTGATATGTTAATTCTTGTTTGGAATAATTATAATATAAAAAAACTAATGTGTTATTAATGACATAGTTATAAATGTCTTATCATCAATTTTTTTTACATATAAATATCTAATTTCCAAAATTACATTTTTTTTTTCTCTTGAAAACATCCATTATATACACTAATCTATTTAGTTGATTATATTTAAAGAAAAAATTTATTATAATTTTTTGAATCTATGCTTAATTACTATATTTTACTAAATTTTTATTACAAAATAATTAAGTATAATCTTAAGTAGATAAGATAGTCATTTATAGTTATTATTAATGAGAAATTTGAATGTATTCTTCAATGAAGAGATTTATTTTAAGCAAAATAAATATTTTTTCAAAGGTATGCATTGATACATTATGAACATAATTGAGTTCAGGGAAGGGGTAGAGGAAGGAGTGTAGGTTATGTATATGTAGAACATAATTTGTATGGTATAGTAATGAAAAAATATTAATGTATAAAAACGCAATTACAAAAGTATTTTTTTTAACTAAAGCATACAATTTTTTTAATTTACTAAATAAATTTATTTTTAAATATAAATCGAATGAACTATACACACACAAAAAAATATATACACAAAAACACTTTTCATTTCCCTTAGTAGCCAAATAGTTTGTATTTTAGTAGTTCAAGGAGTTTGGAAAATAGAAAAAAGTTATTTTTGTTTTGGAGAGAAAAATATTGAGGGAATAAATACAAAAATTGAAATACGGATATTATAAACTTTTTATATTTCTGACAATTTAGCATTACCCTTTTTTAAATATCGAAAGAACCCCCATCAACCAACCTAGCTTCAGCTTCCACCACCATATTCCCAAAGAAAACATTTATTGCTCAAGCGGATCGTGCACAGATCCAAGCAATGAATAATAATCAAATTAGGTAGAATGATTTGGGAGATCATGTACTTGATTTGGTTTGTCATATGGATCCTTCTATTTATGACTTTGCCAACTAAATCCCTATACTTGACAATGTCGTGAATAGAAGGGTTCATGTTACAAATAGAGCCAAGTACAACGGCTCCCAGGAAATTCCACCATCAAATTACAAGCATTAAAAACATTGATGTCACCACAAAGTTTTAATAATAATAATAATAATAATGATAAATCTTTTTCTCCTTCTTAATTACTTGCTAGAAAAGAAAGATACAGTAAGCTACAAAGCTAAGATGAACCCTAGTTAATCCCCTAAATCTATAGCTAAATTAGAATTCTATCACCCTACTACCTCTTCCATCCTTTTAGGAAATGAACTGGAATTAATTAATTAATTAGGCCCCCTTAAACGACGTGGACCTCTATTGAGGATTGTAATTAATGTATTAATCATGTTTAGATCTAGTTAATCAACTAATTAGTTAGGAGTTGTTAGTTAGTTAGTTAGACTGGTTAGTTAGATTCTTTCTAGAACCTTCCAACTCAAATGCTATTCACGTGTATATATACTCCAATCGTAAATGAAAGTAATAATGATTTTTCTCATTTAATCAAAGTTACAGTTTTCTTTGTATTGCTCCAAATCACAGCTATGGTTCATCCATCTCAATTCAGTTGAATTCCACCATTGATGTGCAATTTTGATATGGTATCAGAATAAAGGCTCGGTAATCCCGATCAATTTGTCTCGATCTAATTCAGCTCATCGAGTTATCTCGATCTGTATGGTCTATCAGTTTTTGTCTCTTCTTCTTATTTCTTTCCTGATTTGAAATCTTCTTGTTCACCACATCCATGGCTGTTGGTGAAAGCTCATCTGCTTCTAAAGATATCACCATTGCTAACAATGATTCAACCAGTGCTTTGTATGTACATCCATAAGATAGCCCAGAGATGAAGCTTGTTCTTGCTCAATTGGATGGAGCAGGTTATCGATCATGGAAAAGGGGAGTGATGCGAGCTTTGTCAGTGAAAAACAAACTTGGTTTCATCGATGGAAGCTTTGTGTAATGACATGTTCCTGTCGTTATAGAAAAGCCATCAGGGAAAAATTTTTGGGCCAGAAAACTTTTTGGTAGTAACTTGAAATTTCATTGCCTAGTCCATATTTGGACGAAATCAGAGTCATGTGAGTCTAGAAAAATCTGTTAATGAGTGAGAGGTTTAATTTTAATTTTGATTACATGAGTAGATATCTAAGGCGTTAAGGAACCCGTACGACGTTACGGAATACTATTCGGGCGACTGAAACACCCAAAACTGATCTTACCGTGAAGGGGGGTAGTCTTTGAACGTCATGAGTAGAAGGTGTGTTGTTAAATGGGGGTTTGAAACTCTAATTTCTAGTCTCTATTTCTGTGTAAGCCTCCAGGGTGGGATTATTCCCACCAGGGCGAGACCGCTGTGGCGGGATGGGGGCTGCCGTAGCAGCTCAGTCATGAATTAAGTCGTAATTGAACCCCAAAAATGTTATTTTCTACAAGTTTCGTTCTTGAGAGCTAGGAGAGGACCCCACGCGATTTCTTGACAGTTTTCCACTTTTTTGGTGCTAAAGGTCAGGGTTTTACTCCCCTAATCCATTTTTCGATCCGTAGAACATAGATTCTTGGCTATTTACTATTGGGGAGGGTTTTGAATTGAATTGGATGGTGGAGAAAAGCCCTAGCTGCACCTTAAGATCATGGATTGGTCTTGGGTTATTGGGTTTGTTATAATCCAGGTAAATTAGACTTTCATTATTGATCCACGCATTGAATTGATTGTTTGTAGACCTAGAACAAGCGGAAAGAATTCTGAAAGGGAAGAATCAAGTATCTTAGGAGGATTCAAGCTTGGTTTCAAGGTAGGTGATGGTTTGATTTCATGTTTATGTGATATGTGTTGGTAATTGCTTCATTGTAGTGCATGAATGTAGAAGAATGTAGCATTGTTGATCAAACCTAATGAAATGAGTATGAATGAACAAATGTATGCCATGATTCAACACTTGATTGTATGATTATGAGAATGTACATATGAGTGTGATTATGATTGTGATTGTGGTTTTGTTGAAAGGATCGGGAGTCATGTTTTGGCATACTAACTTGGATCTGGTGCCACGTTCCGACACATATATGGGATTGGGTGTGACGTCCGGCACACTAATTGGGATCGGGTACCACGTTTCGGTACACTAACAGTTTGGGTATGGGTTCAATGAGAGGACGATTGAATTGCCATATTTACTTGTTATTGAGAATGTGGAAATTGTACATTGCTCTTGAAATGATAACTGTGTATATATTTTGTGCATGTAATGTTTACTTTGTTGTGACTGCTTATATATGTTGTGTTTACTGAAATAGTTGCATGATCCTACCAGTACACTGTGGTTGTGTACTGATACTGCACTTGCTCATTCTTTGTTGAATATAGGGCATCTTCAGGCGGCTATTGATAGACCTCATCTAGGAGTTTAGTGATCAGGATCGAATTCAAGGGTGAGCCAGTTTGTCGAGACTGCCATGAGTTGTTTTTTTGTTTTAGTCCATTATCTCAGACTTAGACTAGTTCTTTAGATGTTTGTTATGTTTTAGCTTTCGGGGTTGTAACCCTATTCCTTAGACTTGTGAATTGTTAGAGGTTTTGGTACATTGACTTTCAGGTTCTAGGGGTTGTTTTCCGCAATGTTTTGATAGTTGTTTATTTAACTTTCGAAGTTTATGGGAACTCCAGTTTATTTCTACATTTAAACCTGATTTCGTATCTTTAAATGCCTTAGTTTTTCGTAGTAGTTATGTAGTTGGGTTGTCGTAATGGCTCTCCCACTGAAGGGTTAGTGTAGGTTCCACGCACAACGGTCTGGGTCGTGACAAAAGTTGGTATCAGAGCCCTAGGTTCGTTGATCTCGGTGTCCTAAAACGAGTCTAGTAGAATCTTGTGGGATGGTACGGAGATGTATGGACTTTTCTTCGAGAGGCAATAGGACTTTAGGAAATCTCTCTATTTTCTCTTGTCTCCTTTAGTGCTATAACTTGATTCTAATTGGTATCTAAACTTCTTCATTCTCTATCCGCAGATGGTTAACACTCGCTTCAACGGTGTCAGACATGTAACTCCCATCAGTGATCCCACTGAGGAGTCCGCAGCAAGATGTCGCGGTCGAGGTAGGGGTAGAGAAATAGCAAGAGGTAAAGGCCGAGGAAGGGTAGCGCCTGCTAGGGGTGGAGTTCTGGTTGATAATATGCCCAGAAATAAGGATCCTCCTGCCCATTATGAAGAGGTAGAGGAGAATGTTGAGGTTGAGAATGAGGAGGCTGTTGGACAAAAGGAAGAGGTACATGCTGAGACTACATGTATTCCTCTCTTAGACCTAGTATTAGCTCAGCAGATTATGACTTTCCTAAAAGAATTGGTGGGTCCTGGAGTTCTTCCCACAGTTCAAGCGACTCAGGCTCCCGCCAACCCCCTATTTCTATTACTATCCCTAAGGTGGGTGGAACTGTAGGTACTAATGCCTTCTTCAGTTCTTTGTGGGGTCCTGTGATGACTGGTAATGAGCATGAGATGTTGACCAAATTTCTGAAACACAAGCTGCTTGTGTTCCATGGTTCTGAGAGTGAGGACGCATATGAGTTCATCTCAGATTATTAGGAGAGGCTGCATAAGTTGGGTATTGTCCATCATCATGTAGTAGAGTTTGTGACTTTTCAGGTTTAGGGTGAGGCTAAGCAGTGGTGGAGAGGTTATGTGGAATGCAGATCGTCAACCTTACCCCCACTCACTTGGACACAGTGTGATGCTCTGTTTTTAGAAAAATATGTTCCTCGAACTTTGAGAGATGGCAAGAAGGCTTAGTTCATGGATTTGGAGCAAGGTGGTATGTATGTGGCTGCTTATGAGGCTAAGTTCCATGCTTTGTCTAGATATGCTACGGAATTGGTGACTACTGAGGGAGAGAGGATCTGTCTATTCATTAAGGGACTGAACTCAGAGTTACAGGTATTGTCTGTGCACATGACTTCTTCAGGGAAAAGTTTTTATTAGGTAATGGATTTTGTGAGAAAGTGGAAGGGGTGAGGCACGATGAGCAACCTAAGGCATTGGCTAAGAAAGATAAGAGCACAGGTAACTTTCAGGGTTCCTACTTCATAGGATCAAGGAGTCCAATACTTGCATCCCGACTAATTCAATCTGCTATGCCCCCTTCCACTGGTAATTACTTGGGAACTCTACCTTAGAATTTGATTCAGGATAGCCAGGGAGGCCCACCTTCGGTGAGCAGTAGGCCATCTTTTGATTGCACTTGTTATAATTGTGGATAACCTAGGCATATGAGGAGAGATTGTCCCCACCCATGCATGTTGGACCCCACACAGTAGCAGACTAGAGCAGTGGTACCCGCAGGAAATGGTAATAATGGTCGAGGACGTCCACAAGGTGGGATAGGAGGAAATCAACAAGGCCGTGGGGGTCGGGGAAGTGGTAACACAGACAGAGATACGACGCAGCCAGGCAGGGAAGTCGCCCGTCAAGATGACAAGGCTCAGTGTTATGCCTTTTCAGGCAATAGCGACGCAGAGTCTTCTAACGCAGTGATAACAAGTACTATTCTTGTATGTGATCGGATGACTAATATGTTATTTGATCTGGGTTCTACTTATTCTTAAGTGTCCGTTCAGTTTGCCTTGGGATTTGATATGATTTGTGATGTACTTGATGCCCCCCCCCCCATCCATGTTTCTACCCCAATTTGAGAGTCTGTCATAGTCACCCATGTCTATCCTTCTTGTCCAATCTTGTTTATGGGTTTTCAGACATGGGCTGATTTGGTTATTTTGGACATGACTGATTGTGATATAATCTTAGGCATGACTTGGTTGTTCCCATATTATGATGTGCTTAATCGTAACACTAAGTCTGTGACTCTAGATATTTCGGGTAGGGAAGAGTTACAGTGGGAAGGAGTGTACAAACCTAAGCCACCTAAGGTCATATCCTCAATTCGAGATAGGAAACTGGTGAGGCAGGGTTGTTTGGCACATTTGGCTCATATCCGGGATGTTGAGGTGTAGTCTCCCTCTATTGAGTCTATTCCTGTGGTGTCAGAATTTAGAGAAGTGTTCCTTACTGATTTGCCTGGTATGCCTCCGGATAGAGATATAGATTTCTGTATTGATTTGGAACATGGTACCCTTCCCATTTCCATCCCTCCTTATCGCATGGCCCCGGTAAAATTGATAGAGCCTAAGGCTCAAATACAAAAACTTCTTGATAAGGGTTTCATCCGTCCTAGTGACTCCCCGTGGGGTGCTCGTGTCTTGTTTGTTAAGAAAAAGAATGGTAATATGAGGATGTGCATAGATTACCGTCAATTGAATAGGGTTACCATTCGAAACAAGTACAATTGCCTCGAATAGATGATCTTTTTAACCAGTTGCAAAGTGCATCAGTTTTCTCTAAGATTGATCTAAGGTCTGGTTACCATCAGTTAAAGATTAGGCCTGAGGATGTACCCAAGACGACATTTAGGTTCCGCTATGGGCACTATGAGTTCCTAGTGATGTCATTGGGTTGATAAATGCACCTGGAACTTTCATGAGTTTGATGAATGGTGTATTCAAAGCATTTTTGGATTCTTTTGTTATAGTTTTTATTGATGATATTCTGTTTTATTCAAAGAGTAAGGAAGAGCATGCCGACCATCTTCGTATTGTTCTTGGTGTTCTTGGGAGACAAAATTTATACGCCAAGTTTTCCAACTGTGAGTTCTGGATGGATTCAGTTGAGTTTTTGGGGCATGTAGTTTCAAGTGAAGGGGTAATGGTAGAACCCCAAAAGATTGAAGCGGTAAATAATTGGGTTCGGCTTAGCTTTGTGACTGAAGTTAGGAGTTTTGTGGGGCTCACTAGCTACTATCGTCGATTTGTGAAGAACTTTGCTTCTATTGCCGCGCATCTAACAAGGTTGACCAAAAAGGAGGTACCTTTCGAATGGACCAAGAAATGTGAGGAGAGCTTTCAAAATCTCAAGACCCTTTTGACCACAACACCTATTCTAGCACTACCGGTGGAAGGTAAAGATTTTATTGTTTATTGTGATGCTTCACATTCGGGTTTGGGTGTTGTGTTAATGCAGGATAAGAATGTTGTAGCTTGTGCATCGCGGCAGCTAAAGGTGAATGAGAGGAATTACCCAACACATGATTTAGAGTTGGCAGTGGTAGTGTTTGCTCTTAAGATCTGGCGGCATTACCTCTATGGTGTCAAATGTGAGGTGTTTAGTAATCATCGTAGTCTACAACATGTGTTCACTCAAAAGTATCTGAATTTGAGTCATCGAAGGTGGATAAAGTTACTCAAGTATTATAATGTGGCCATCCAGTATCATCCAAGTAAGGCTAACATATTGGTAGATGCACTAAGTCGGAAGGCAGTGAGTATGGGCAGTCTAGCTTGCTTGAATGTATCCAAGCAACCTTTGTCTAGGAAAATTCAAACCTTGGAATCTAAGTTCATGCAGTTGGGCATCTCAGAGAAAGGTGGGGTGTTAGCTAACATTGAGGTAAGGAACACGTTCATTGAGGAGATAAAGGCCAAACAGTTAAAGGATGATCATTTGAATGAGCTTAGAAATACAACAGTGTCTGGTAAGACATAAGATACGACTTTAGATGCGGGGGGTGTGCTCAGATTTAAAAGAAGGATTTGTGTTCCTATAGTAGAAGACTTGATTCAGAAATTGTTAATAGAATCTCATGGTTCGCGGTATTCTATTCATCCGGGTGTGACCAAGATGTACTGAGATTTGAAGCGACTTTATTGGTGTCCTGGCATGAAGAAAGACATAGCTGAGTTTGTGGCTAAGTGCCAAAACTGTCAGCATGTATTGTATGAACATCAAAGGCCTACACGTTTACCTCAGAAAATGCAAATTTCGGAATGGAAGTTGGAAATGATAGTTATGGATTTCGTAGTTGGTCTTCCCAAGACTTTAAGGAAGTTTGATTCTATTTGGGTAGTGGTTGACATATTGACTAAGTCAGCCTATTTTATTCCGGTTAAAATAGATTATAATGCATAGCAGTTGGCTAAGGTTTATGTTAAAGGGATAGTGAGGCTGCACGGGGTGCCCCTTTCTATCATCTCACACCATTATACATAGCTCACCTCCATGTTTTGGAGGAAATTACATGATTAATTAGGCACACAACTCACTTTTAGTACAACTTTCCATCCACCGGTGGACATGCAGTCAGAGAAAACTATTCAAGTGTTGGAAGATATGTTGAGGGCATGTGTGATTCACTTTGGAGGGCATTGGGATAAGTTCTTACCGTTGTGTGAGTTCTCCTATAATAATAGTTATCACTCTAGCATTGGCATGACATCGTTCGAGGCGCTCTATGGGAGGGGATGTAGATCACCCGTAGAGTGGTTTGAGGTTGAAGATTTAAAACCTTTGAGGGTGGAATTGGTGAAGGATGCTCAAGACAAGGTAAGGACCATCCAAGCTAAGCTTTTAGCAGCCCAAAGTTGACAGAAGAAGTATGCAGACTAAAAGGTAAGAGACATGGCATTTCAGAATAGTGAGAAGGTTCTTCTAAAAGTATCACCCATGAAAGGGGTGATGAGATTCGGTGAAAAGGTCAAACTTAGTCCTAGATACGTTGGTCCATTTGAGATACCATAGGGACGGGGATTACATCATAAAATGGGACTCAGTGTTGTTAGACAAAGACCTTCATTATAAGGAGGAATCGATTGCGATTCTTGATCGCGATGTCCGAAAGCTGAGGACCAAAGAGATTAAATTCGTGAAAGTTCAATGGAAGCATCGTCCAGTTGAGGAATCTACTTGGGAAATCGAAAAGGACATACGAGACCAGTATCCCCAGTTGTTTGACGACTCAGGTTCTACTCCATTCTCACTTTAGCCATTTTTCCTAGTTTGTCACTCGAGGACTAGTGATAGGTAAATTGGTATCTATTGAAACGACATGTTCCCGTCATTATAGAAAAGCCATCAGGGAAAATTTTTTGGGCCTGAAAACTTTTTGGTAGTAACTTGAAATTTCCTAGCCTAGTCTAGATTTGGACAAAATAAGAGTCATGTGAATCTAGAGAAATCTGGTAATGAGCGAGAGGTTTAATATTAATTTGATTACATAAGTAGATAGCTAAGGCGTTAAAGAACCCGTACAACTTTATGAAATCAAAACTGATCTTAACGTGAAGGGGTAGTCTTTGAACGTCATGAGTAGAAGGTGTGTTGTGAAATGGGGGTTTGAAACTCTAATTTCGACTCTCTGTTTCCCTGTAAGCCGCCAGGGCAGGATTATTCCCAGTAGGGCAGAGCCGCTGTGGCGAGATGGGGTCCGCTATAGAGTCTCAGTGGCGAATTAAGTCAGAATTAAATCCCAAAAATGTTATTTTCTGCAAGTTTCATTCTTGAGAGCTAGGAGACGTCCCCAGACGATTTCTTGACAGTTTTCCACTACTTTAGGTGCTAAAGGTAAGGATCTTACTCCCCTAATTATCAGAGCACATAGTTCAAGTGTTCTAGGGTGTCTATGAAGTCGTGTCAAGTAGGATCTAGTTTATGGTTGTGAGGGGCCCACTTCTATAAATCAGTTACTACTAATATTTAGGAAAAGTTTCCCTTCTTTCATACTCTTAATCATGCAATAGAGCTATGTCATAGAGATTTATTCATACTCATGCATTTTTCAGATTTATTCGACTACCATCATACTAGATGTGGTTGAAAAGTAAATCCCAAGATCCTTATGGATGAGTTATCTTTGAGCAAGTTATGAGACTCCAGAGGGGCTTGAGATAAGCCCATGAGTCAGTAAGTGGTCAGTTTCAGAGGAATGCACCCATATTCATATCAATCGTGCATTCATGCTAAAAATGAGATTTACTTTCTTCCCTGAGACTTGTTTAAGCTGAGATCCTTATGAGGAGGTATGAATAGAGCTTGGGCAGTATTTTCACCCAGAAAGGTAGTATGAGTTACAAGATTATGAGCAGTAGTAGTAAAGAGTGCCCTTAAGTCAAGAGAAAAGTATGCAGAGGTTCAGTAATCTAAGGGAAAGAGATAGTGATGGGGAAGATTATGTTATTGCAATCGTTCACCTAGTCAGTTATAAGTGATGAGTTCCTTTAAGATTCAAGTAAGGAATAGTATGGTTGTAGAAGAGTTCGTGATAAGAGGAATAGTTACTAGTCATGAACTCATGATGATTTAGAGTATATTGTTAACCAGAATAGAGTTGATGTCGATGTGTCATCGTGTTTGAGGAGACTAAGTATTTGTGTGGAATCAGATAGTAGAATATTCATGAGGTAGTAGACCCAAGCTCGGTTTATGCACTTTAAAAGGCGGAACCCCGTGGTATTTAGAGGATGATAGAAATATTTGAGAGATAATGCGCGGTAAGCGAGTAGATAGTACTTAAATTGTGAAGTGAAATGTGATGGTAACTGGTGAGTGTAGAGACTGAGAGGTAAGGATTGACTACTTGTCATAAGGTCATAGTGGATGAGTGTTTCCAAATATGTGTATAGTAGTGGTGAGTTAGTGTAGTAGGGGAGCAATCATGTTGATATTCGGGTATAGTAATAAACATTAAGCTCGAATTTGAGATGAGTGTCATAACCAAAAGAATAGCAACATAAGGGTGATGATGTTAGTCTTGAGATTTGATCTAGAAGACTTAACATAGAGAAAGTGAGAAATTGAGGTGATTAGTTGCTAAAATATGATTGGTACAAGTGAGAGACCCTAACCTTTAGATAAAGGCAGTGAATTGTGGATAAGTCACAAGAGTAACTAGAGCATTAAGAGGTGTACCAAGACAGTATGTAATAAGAAGAGGTTAAGAGAAACACCTTAGAAAGAGGTCTTAGTAGTTGCTTATGGAGAGTTTGGTAGTCATGAGATAAGTTTCTCCTGAGTGTTAGAGTATAAAGAGGATGTAGACTAGTTAGATATGATGGAATAGGTCCATAACTTTCAAGTGTTAGCTTTAGATCTAAGGGGGAGATGATAAGATGAGAAATCAAGCCAAGTGTCTGAGAATAAGATAGTAATGAGTTTCGAAGAGTATGGGAAATATCTTTTCAGAGGTCCGTTTTTGTAATGGAGTGATGATAGAAAGAGAAGGTTAATGATCCTACCATGATAATGATGGTGTGATATTTCCATCTAAGGTTATTAATGAGGAGGGTGAGGAAGATGAGGTTTTGTTATGGGAAAGAACTAAATGAGAGCCCTTAGTTAGTTCCGGATAGTAATATGGGAAAATTCTCGTTGGTATGATAGAGATGATATGTCCCGCCCCGAAGCTACCCCAAGACACGGACACGGGACCTAGGATCATGAGTCACCCCAGCTAACCCTGCTGGCATATCATAAGCATACTAAATAAACTAAAGTAAAGAAATATTATGTGGAAGCTAAATCATACGATAAACTGAAATGAAATGATGGGGAATACCCATAACTATTTGAATATATAAAAGAAAACTAAGAGTTTAACAACAACTGAAAGGTCAAACTCAAATGCTAAAGCTGAAACTATGTCTGAAATAAGCCTTTAACTGACTAGAAGTGTTGGGACATGCCCCAACTAAATCTAAAAAAACTGAAACTAAAGACTAAAGCAAAAGAAACATACATGTCGTACTCGGAGAATGAGGACTCACCACTGATACTGCTGAGCTGAAGATCGGGAACTGATCTATGAGTGATCTGAAAGCTAGGGACCTAAACCTACATCACAAGAAGATGTAGCGCAGAGTATGCATCAGTACTTGAAAGGTAGTGAGAATGTAGGATAGAGTAAAGATGAATAATAAACATAACTAAACAAGCATATATCTAATCAATGATAAGAGATAAGCATGATACTATACTAAGAATACTAAATATGAAATAACTGAATGCAATGACCAAGTTTATAACATGCTAAGACTAAAATCTGACTGTAACTGATAACATGGTCAATGCAATAGAATTTGACTGTCGCCTGTATTGTAAATATGCAGTTAGGAATAATCCAGCCAAAGTAATAGGAATTAGGCCTAACACGATTCCAAATAGAAAAACTTCAACCATTTTTCTTTGTTTGAAAGGAGAAAAATGGGAGCTACTAATAACAGAAATAAAACCACATGAGCTAAATGTGGAGTCCGATGTATACGCCCCATCGAGAGGACCCAATATACCCTGCCAGAGGTATAGAGGCATGACTAGCGTGATCACTAAAATGTAATGCCCACAGAGGGGACTTATAAACCTACAGGGGGAATGTATTTCTGGGACTATTCAGGTACGCTGAACCCTAGTCCATTTGTTCTAAGCCTACTCCCAATTAGAATATATATAAGTAATATTATGATTGAAATGGTGAAGTACGGGATAACTCAATTACTGAAATGCAAACTCCAAGAATGAAACAATTATAACTTATAATGTGACATTCATAAATTGAAGTATATATATCTATTTAGACAGACCTAGCATGTGTTATTCATGAACTAAACGAATATACAAAACTAGGGTTTTGAATATCATGTAAGAAACTAAGAAACAATATCATAATCTGATTTGGATCATTCTAACAAGTAAAACCCAACAATCTATAACATTCAAGAAACCCTAGGTCTAGATAATATTAATGGAATCAAGATTATGACGGAAATCTAGGGACCTAATGGGTGAAAGGAACCCACTAGTGAAATCTCATATGTGATGAATTCTACAGAGAAACAATGAAAACTCATTGCGTTCTTGAACTAGGGTAGCTCCACTTTCTCCTCTATTTTGCTATAAGTTTTGCATGATTTTGGTGAATAATTGATTAAATTAGGTTCAAATTAGTTTACTAGGATAAAACTGATCAAATCCACGTAGTTTAGGGGTCTAACTCATAGTGAAAATACTAAACGACCCCTGACTTAAAAACTGTTAGGCCAATCGACGAACCAGACTGACGGACCATGGATGGACCGATGGTCCGTTCTGGTTGGCCATTGATCGATACTGGAATTTGAATTTTGGGGGTCTGACCCACGGCCCTGGACCACAGACCTTGGTCTGACCTATGGTTTGTAGGTCCTGGCGTGGGTTGACTGTTAGCTAATTTTTTAGGGGGTTCTGGGAGGGGGGTTGCAGGTGGTGAACCAAGGACCACCAGAACGGACCGTGGGTTACCATAAGGTCCGTGGGTGGCAACCGTGGGTTGCACCTGCAACTTTTGACAAATATGTATTTTGGTAGTTCTAGTATACGGGGTGTTACATTATCTTCCCCTTAGGAACATTCGTCCTCGAATGAAGACTAAGCTAGCTGAATATGGAGGGGAAGAGTTGCAAGCCTACCACTAAACTACTCGAAACTGATTTCTGACTGAACTAAGTTCCACGAACATGCAAATACGCTAAAAATGCAAGTACAAACTGAAGGAACATGACACTAAGACGGAATCACGCATGAATGACTGAAAAACTGTAGAGGAACTGTTACCTCAAGCTGGAATGGAATTGGAGGGAAAGAGGTGAGGATACTTGGCCTTCATGGCTACTTTTGCTTCCCAAGTAGATCCCTCTACGGACTAACTCCTCCACAAAACCTTCACTGAAGCGACTTTTTTATTTCTCAACCTTCGAGCCTGATGATCAAGAATCTCAACTGGCACATCCTCATAAGTGAGATTATCCTTCACAGCCACACTTTCTAAAGGTACTATAGATGTTGGATCACCCACACACTTCTTCAACAACGAAATGTGAAAGACCATATGCATTGATGCTAATTTTACTGGTAACTCTACTCATAAGACACTTTACCCACTCTTTTCAAAATCTTGTAAGGGCCTACATATCTAGGACTAAGCTTTCTTTTCTTGCCAAATCTCATCACCCCCTTCATAGGTGACACTTTCAAGAACACCAAATCATCTACTTGGAAGTCCAAGTCCCTTCTCCTTATATCTGCATAGGATTTCTAGCGACTTTGGGCTATCTTAAGTCTATCTCTAATGAGCTGAACTTTTTCCATCGCATCATAAACTGAATCTGACCCTATCAAGGCTTCTTCATCTACTTCAAACCAGCCAACTGGAGATCTGCATCTACGCCCATACAATGCCTCATAAGGGGCCATCTGAATGCTGGAATGATAGCTTTTATTGTAAGCGAACTCTATAAGAGGAAGGTGATCATCCCAACTACCCTTGAAGTCAATCACACAAGCTCTCAACATGTCCTCTAAGGTCTGAATGGTATGCTCTGCCTGACCATCCGTCTGTAGATGAAATGTTGTGCTAAGATTAACCTGAATACCAAGACCTTTCTAAAATGACTTCCAGAAATTAGAGGACCTCTATCTAAAATGATAGACAAAGGAACTCCATGAAACCTGACTATCTCATTGATGTAAAGTTTGGCATAGTCCTCCGTTGAGTTTGTAGTCTTAACCGCCAAAAAACGCGTAGACTTAGTAACTCTATCAACTATCACCCAAATGGAGTCATGTTGTCTGCGAGTACGAGGTAAACCTGTAATGAAGTCCATGTTGATAACTTGCCACTTCCAAGTAGGAATGTTGATCTCGTGAGTCATACCTCTTGGTTTCTGATGTTCTACCTTCACTTGCTGACAATTAGGGCACTTACCCACAAAATCCGCTATATCCCTTTTCATACCATTCCACCAAAGACTTCCCACAGATTGCGATACATCTTAGTGGCGCCTAGATGAATAGAATACCTGGAGTTATGGGATTCTGTAAGAATCTGTTGTCTCAACTCACCCACCTTAGGTACACATAATCAACCCTAATACCGAAGCACACCATTTCCCCAGTTGGGATAAAACCTCAACTCTCTATTGATGAAATGCACCCTTTAGTTGAAGCAATATTGGATCTCTGTCTTTCTTTTCCTGAACCTCCGCTACCAATAAAGATTCTGACCCATTTTGAACTGTTACACCACTATCTGATATTCTTATAAGGCGAACTCCCAAATGAGCAAGCCTGTGAACATCTTTGTCTTGTTCTTTCGTTTCTTCCTCAACATGTGCTACACTACCCATTGATAGTCTGCTAAGGGCGTCTGCTACTACATTGGCCATACCAGGTTGGTAATGCACACTCATATCATAATCCTTAAGGAACTCAAGCCATATCCTCTAGCATAGATTCAACTCTTTCTCGGTGAACACCTACTGAAGGCTCTTATGGTCTGTGAACACATCTACGTGAACACCATACAAGTAATGTCTCCAAATCTTAAGTGTAAATACTACCGCTACAAACTCGCGGTCATGAGTTGGATAGTTCTTCTAATGCACCTTAAGTTGTTTAAAAGCACATGCTATAACCTTACCTCGCTGCATCAATACACAACCTAGGCCGACTCTGGATGCATCACAATAGAGAGCATAACCATTTGAACCCTCTGGTAGAGTCAAAACAGGAGTTGTAGTCAACCTAGTTTTCAGTTCTGTAAAGCTTTTCTCACAATCACCTGACCACTGAAACTTAACCTTTTTCTGAGTCAACTTAGTTAATGGAGAGGCAATAGATGAAAATACCTCCAAAACCTTCTGTAATAACTAGCCAAACCTAAAAAACTTCTGATATTTGTAGGAGAGGTAGGTCTAGGGTACTGTTTCACTACTTTTATTTTCTGAGAATCTACTCGGATCCCTTCGCTAGATACAATATTCCCAAGGAAAGCAACTGATAGCAACCAAAACTCACATTTCCTAAACTTAGCAAATAACTGGCGATCTTTGAGAGTTGGCAGGACAACCCTCAAATGATTTGCATGATCTTCCTCATTCCTAGAGTAAATGAGGTTATCATCAATAAAGACGATAACGAACAAGTCCAAATACTGCTTGAACACCATGTTCTTCAAATCCATGAAAGTTGTAAGAGCATTGGTTAGTCTAAATGGCATAACTACAAATTCGTAATGACCATACCGAGTTTTGAAGGCTGTTTTTGCAATGTCACAATCCCTGACTCTGAGTTAATGATAACCAGATCTGAGGTCTATCTTTGAGAAATGACTAGCACCCTGAAGTTGGTCAAACAAGTCAATAATCCTGGGGATAGGGTATTTATTCTTGATTGTGACTTTATTCAACTGTCTATAGTCAATGCATATTCTGAGAGAACTATCTTTCTTCTTCACGAACAACACTGGCGCACCCTATGGGGAAATACTGGGCCTGATAGAGCCTTTATCTAGAAGGTCTTTTAACTGCTCTTTCAATTCCTTAAGCTCAACTGGAGCCATTCTGTAAGGAGGAATAGAAATAGGTTGGGTATCTCGAAAGAGATCAATTCCAAAGTCGATTTCCCTTTTAGGAGGAAATCTGGGAAGATCTTCTGGACACACTTCTGGAAACTCATTAACTACAGGAACTGACTTAAGAGTTGAGGTTTTAGAGCTTGAATCGTTAACCCAAACTAGATGATAGAGAAAACCCTTAGAGATCATCTTTCTAGGCTTAAGGTAAGAAATGAATCGAACCATAGGCGCTAAGCTACTACCCTTCCATTCTGAGATTGGTTCTTCTGGAGATTGAAATCGAACAATCCTAGTTCTACAATCGACTGAGGCATAACTGGAATGTAACCAATCCATTCCTAGAATGATATCAAAGTCTACCAATTCTAACTCTACAAGATCTGCTGAGGTGACTAACTGAGAGACTATGACAGGGCAATTTTTGTATCCCCGTTTAGTGATAACTAGGTCACCGACTGGAGTAGAGACTAACAAGGGTTCTGAGAGATTTTTTGTATTGACACCGAAGTTTACTGCTATGTAAGGAGTTACGAAGGAAAGAGTAGCCCCTGGATCTAACAAAGCATACACATTTAAGTTAAAGACTCGCAACGTACCAGTGACCACATCAAGAGATTCTTCCTGATACTGGCGAGCCTGAAGAGAATACAACCTATTTTGGCGCTATCCGCCACCTGCACAAGATGATTTACCTTGATGAGTCGGGAGACCTACTGGTGCTGCTGAAGTTGTGGACTGAGCTCTACCATTATTGCCCCCTTGATCGTGTTTAGCAGAAGGAAAATCTCTCAACCTGTGACCAGACTGACCGCACCCAAAGCATCCTTCCTTTCCTACAAGATACTCGCCCGGATGGTTATTACAAAACTTTGGACAAGTTGGGTAGGTTCTGGTGCCTGAAACACTCCCCTGAGACATAGAGCCTAATGCCCTACCTTTATGATCATGTCAGAACTTGGAGTATGGAACACTAGCTGATGAAGGTACTGGAGCTGAAGATTTCTACTGGAATTGAGAGCGATTTTCACCACCCGATTTGTGATGAGAATACTCATAGTTACCTATCCTAGCCTTCTTATTGTCCTTAGCATGTTCCCTATGTTTATCTCCCTTAACCTGCTGAGCATGATTCATGAGCCTAGAGATGTTCATATTTTCCAGCAACATAGCATTTCTACACTCTATCTTTACTAGGTCGGATACCTCATATAGAAACGTGTTCATTTGAGCCCTGGAATCGACAACTATGTAAGGAGCATACCTATAGAGTTGGGTGAACTTGAGTCCGTATTCTTGGACTATCATGTTGCCTTGCCTCAAATTCATGAACTCCTGAGCTTTTTCCTCCCTCAAATCTCTTAGTAAGAACCTTTCTAGAAAAGTCTCACTAAAGCATTCCCAAGTGATAGGAGTTGCATTCACACCCCTGTTCTCTTTCCATTGAGTATACCAAATGTGAGCTACATCCTTAAGCTGATAGGGTTCCAACTCTACCCTATTATTACCAGTCACTTGCATCACTCCAAAGAGTTTCTTGAACTCATCTATGTAGTTTTGGGGATCTTCACCAATCTGCGATCCTAAGAACTCAGGCAGATTAATCCTAAAAAAATCACGAGCCCTGGTTTTCACTGATCCACCACTAGCATTTGCAGGAACTGGAACTTGCTGGTTGTTCTGGTTAATCACACTCTGACCCGAAAGCTGAATGACGTTCGAAACTCAGCATTCGAAACTTCTTGATCTGGGACTGGAGGAGCTGTGTTAGTATTTCTTGCATTCGTAATCCTTCCGTAAGCTCTACGAGGAGGCATGATCTAAAAGTTCATAACGATGGATTAGAAAGAGATCATACCTTATGCACGATATGAATATCAAGAAAATGAAGTTTTCCTTCGTAGCCTCCCTCTCATTAGATGTGGTGCACTTCACACCCATGAAAGGACTTTACTTAGTCCATATTTTCAGACATACTAGAACAGTTAAACCTAGTGCTCTAATACCAAGTTTGTCACGCCTAGAAGCTACCCGCAGGACGCGGACACGGGACGTAGGATCACAGTGACCCCAAGCTAACCTTGCTGGCCTATCATAAGCATACTAAATAAATTGAAGTAAGGAAATACTATGAGGAAGCTAAATCATACAATAACTTGAAATGAAATGATCGGGAATACCCATAACTATCTGAATATTTAAAAGAAAAATGATAGTTTAACAATAACTAAAATGTCAAACTCAAATGCTAAAGATGAAACTAACTATGTCTGAAATAAGCCTCTAACTAACTAGAAGTGTTAGGATATGCCCCAACTAAATCTAGGAAAAACTAAAACTAAAGACTAAAGCAAAAGAAACATATTTGTCATCATCAGAGTATGAGGACTTACCACTGATACTGCAGAGCTGAAGATTGGGAACCGATCTATGCATGATCTGGAAGCTAAGGACCTGAACCTACATCACGAGAAGATGTAGCGCAGAGTATGTGTCATTACTTGAAAGGTGCTGAGCATGCAAGATAGAGTAACGTTGAATAATAAACATAACTAAACAAGTATATATCTGATCAATGATAAGAGATAAGCATGATACTATACAAAGAATACTGAACATGAAGTAGCTGAATGCAATGACCAAGTTTATAACATGCTGAACCTGAAATCTGACTGTAACAAATAACATAGTCAATGCAATAGAATCTGACTCTGGGAGCGACTAATAACCGACATAAAACCACATGAGCTAAATGTGGAGTCCGATGTATGCTCCCCATCGAAAGGACCTAATATACCTTGCCAGAGGTATAAAGGCATGACTGGCGTGATCACTAAACTGTAATGCCCATAGAGGGGACTTATAAACCTACGGGGGCATGTAGTTCTTTGACTATTTTGGTACGTTGAACCCTAGTCCACTCGGTCTAAACCTACTCCTACTTAGAATGTATATAAGCAATATTATGACTGAAATGTTAAAGTATAGGATAACTCAATTACTGACATGCAAACTCTGAGAATGCAACAATTATAATAGATAATGTGACATTCGTAAACTAAAGCATGTATATCTATTAAGACTGACCTAACATGTGTAATTCATGAACTAAACGAATCTACACAACTAGGTTCTAAATATCCTGTAAGAAACTAAGAAACAATATGATAACCGGATTTAGATCATTCTAACATCTAAAACCCAACAATCTCTAACATTCAAGAAACCCTAGGTCTAGATAATATTAAGGAAATCAAGATTCTGACTGAAATCTAGGAACCTAATGGGTATAAGGAATCCACTAGCGAAATCCCACATACATGGTGACGAATTCCACAGAGAAATCTTTTGATTTTGGGGCTGGAACTGATGAAAAATTGCTACGTTCTTGAACTAGGGCTGCTCGACTTTCTCTTCTATTTTTCTCTAAGTTTCGCATGATTTTGGTAAATAATTGATTAGGTTAGGTTCTAATTAGTTTACTACGTTAAAACTGATCAAAACCACGTAGTTTAGGGGTCCAACACATAGGGAAAATACCAAACAACCCTTGACTTAGAAGTTGTTGGGACAACCGACGGACCAGACTGACGGACAGTGGATGGACCAAAGGTCTGTTCTGCTCAGCCGCCGATCGATATTGGAATCTGAATTTCAGGGGTCTGACCCACGGACCTAGACCACGGACCTTGGCCTGACCTACGGTCTGTAGGTTCCGGCATGGATTGACCCTTAGCTAATTTTCTGGGGAGTTCTGGAAGGGGGTTGCAGGTAGTGAACCACGGACCACCGGAAGGGACCGTGGGTCACCCTACGGTCTATGTGTGGCAACTGGGGGTTGCACCTGAAACTTCTAAAAATCTGCATTTTGGTAGTTCTATCATACGAGGTGTTACATGATAAGACTAACCTTGTTCGATACCTAGTTCAGCCGTCATTTGAGGATGAATGATTGATGCTTATCGTGACCAACGATAATAACCTACGGTATGAGTGTCTACGATCGTCGATAATATAGTAACCCAACTAAAGGTTGGGGTCGTGTCCCAAGGGAGTGGTTTTGAAAATTAATAGAAAAATACAGTTTAGCTCTAATTAGTCGTAGCTAAAGACATTAGCGAGTAAAAACATAGTAAATTAAACGAGGTGACACGAAAGTGTCAAATACCAATTGGGGGTTTTGTCACAAGTAGTAAAAACAACAAAAATAACAATAAAATCAAGTATAGGGAAAAGTTCTAAGGGTGTGACCACAATACAAGTTGAGATAAATCGTTGGGTACATGCTTTCGATAGGAATTTTGCAAGATAATAGTGACTAGGCTAATCTTTAGATGGAAATAAATTACCTCTCGGGCAACTTACCCCGTTTCAAATGCGTTTCTCTCGGACACCCATTTGCCGCATGAAGGCTAGCCTACGCCTTACCCCACTCACTCTCTCGAGCTGAGTGTTAGGATATGGGACAAGGGCTCACCCTCTTGGGCTGAACCTCATGTCAACCCACTCCTTAGGCCATCAGTCTAGTGGTCTTGGTTTCGCGACCTCCCTCTCTGGCAAGCCGAAAACACATGGGTGGTTTTTTATTTGCAACTACAAACCCATTAAATTAAACCACAACCACTAGTTGAAATCACCATCAAATACATCTAACCTATCAGCAAGCAAGACCCAACAATAATATCAACACATATTTGCGAAATCATACCCCAAGAATGGGGGTTTTAGCCACATATCAAGAAATAACAAAAGACACCTAAAATGATAATAAAATCAAATGGGTATAAGGAATTAAACCTTGATTTAAGCAAATGAAGAAGAATGGAGAAGACCCACTTCCAGCTTGGGGAAGATGAAATCTTTCTTCCTTCAAGTCTCTCACAAAACCCTCTCCAAACTTAAGAGAAAAAATTGCCAAAAAGTACTATTCTATTCTAAAAATTATAATAATAATTCGACACTCAAAAATTAATAAAGATTTTAGTATTTATAGACTTCAGAAATTAGTGCTGGCAGATCGCTCGGCGAGGTTAGTCGATCTCGCCGAATGACTCGGCGACTTGCCCTTCTTCTGTTTCATCGCTGTTTCATGCTTGTCTTCAACATCTTCACGTTCTGGACCATTGGGCGGTATAGTACTACTTTGCGGAACTATTCGGCAAAGCGCCGACTACTCCTTTCATCGCCTTTTTAATCCTTCTCTTTCAGGGATTCGCGTACTGGAACAAAGGGCGGAGTGCATCCCTTCGGCGAATCGCTAAGTGTTCTTGGCGATACTCAGGCTTCAACTTCTTCGTTCTTTTCAGCCTTTTTGTTCCTTTTTGTGCCTAAGTGTGCATGCTTCCACTAAAACTTTTAATACCTGAAACTTAGGAGTTTTCATCACATATTGAGACAAAGTAAGCATATGAGGGCACTATTTCTATCAAAATAAAGCCCTAAATGAGTCCACTTTGTGGACTCATCAACACCCCCAACTTAAACTTTTTCTTGTCCTCAAGCAAACTTAAGTTCAGTCGTTCAAAAAAAGTGTCTCAAACAGTGCTGCACAAGACTCAATCATGAATGCACACAACAAGACTCAATTTACTTATGCAAGGTTAATTGTGTTCTCAAAGATTCAAGTTGTGACTCACCATTACCAAAGATTGTCATGCTCGCAATACTTGCTACTTGTGCAAGTTCAAGCTCAACAAAAAGTATCTCAATGCCCGCACATATAATATGATTCCATATTTACACACAGAGGTTAATCAATTCAATATCAGGAATCAGATGCAACGCTCACACTAAAAAATGAGGAACACAATGCATGTTTTCACCCATAGGTTTGCCCTTATTTTCCAATCGACTTTCGATTTGTCTTACTTAAGATTAAAAAGGTCTTTCTAAGGCTTGTAATAGGGATGAGTGCAAAGGTATGGTCATTTAGGCTTAGTGACTTCTTCCTCGTGAGATGTGGTACTCTCAAGGCATTCCTTTGTTTTCCTTTATCAATTCTTTTTCTAGTGCTCCTAAGTCATCTTTTTATTCATCTCCATGGATTGCTTGGAAATCCAATTTCTTTTGTATTTTATTCCACGGTTTTTGTTTCTTTTTTTTAGGGGTTTTGCATTGTTCTGCAACACCATGGGTTAAGGGGGACTTTTCTTGCACTTCTTGACTTCTCCTTTTCCTTTTTCACCACACCCCCAACTTAGGATTTTGGCCTAAGTTGGCTATTTGCTAAACTATAAATCAAGAGGATTATAGGTAGTGTGTCAAGTAAGGTCTAGGATTCATGAATGTTCTTCCAAAGAAAGGTAAGGCTCAAAGGGTGTTCAAAAGAGTTTCACACGCTCACGGGTAGGCCACAAAAGAGGTATATGTCAAATTTGGCTCACACTCTTTAAAGTTGCCTAAGATCATTTCAAGAGGACACCTTTTTAAATAAATCAGAATAATAGGGAAAATTCTAGGTTTATTCATGCATGGTTCAAAGCAAGCTAATCACACAAAGCATCGACACTTAAAGCAAACAAGAGTACACACTTTCGCTACTGTTCAATGGTCATTATAAGAGAATCAATTCGATAAATGGCTAATCTCAATGAGATGCAAAGAACTTACATATTGTTTATGCAACTTAATTTGGCCTCATTGTAGCCGTACATTCATGTTCGTTCAATTGAGAGCACTATTCAACTTATCGATATTAATCAAAATCGAAACTCAATTTTTTGCAAAAAACAGCCACATTTAACTCGCAAAAGGTGGCAAAAATGTGCGAAAATTCAAAAAATTTTGGAAGGATCAAAATCATTTTGCTATTAAAAATAAGCAGAGCCACAAGCTCAAACAATCGCAAAGCAGTTTTAAAAACACAATTAAAAATAGATAACCCAAATGTTCACCAAAACACAAGTATCTTAAACAAGCAAACCAAGGTGGGCCTCACCCCACCACAAATAAAAGCGTTTGTCCTCAAATGAAAATAACAATATCTAAAGTTGAAGAAAGATAAGACATAGAAAGGGGTAAAGAAGGGTCCTGTCTATGCATTTGCTCCTTCAGTCATGGCATTAGTATCCGGAGTGACTACCAAAAAGACCAGCTGCACTGGATCCCGCAGCAAGAGACTTTGCTAAAAAAGCTTGCACAACAACATCTATCATGATCTCTTCAGTCTCGGCTATGTTGTCCATTGTAACTTCCTCAAATATCTCTTCGTCAGTTTCTACCTCTGATTCAGGATCAGTTGTATGCTCCATTCCATTTCCATGTCCTGTTGTAATCTGAGGCATTTTGGGTACATCTGGAACTTTCACTGTTCCAAAGATCATGGATATATCAGTGGACTTTAGGTGATGCAGCACGAATTTCATCAAGGACATTTACTAGAAGCTAGGCTCAAGACCTTCAAAGGATGAAAGGGTTATTTATGAAGATGGAGGTGCGCGAGATGATGTTGATGACAAGCAAGGACTTTCATGCCTCGAATATTGCAGAAGAAGGAACTTTTGGTGAGCAGGTCCCACTTGGCGCATCGCCCAATCGCTTAGGCGATGGTCCCAGCTTGCCTAATGCTCTAGAACGTGACCATGGCTGAAGATCACACAGAGAAGCTCGCCTACCAGATCGGTACATCACCCAACCCACTTGGCGACTCGACCCAGCTCGCCCATTGTCATTTCGGGTCTCTTTTGGGTCTTTTATTTTAAAACCTATAAATAGCTAGCTAGGGTGAAATTTAGACTTAGATTATTTTGATATTGAAAACTGAAAACTCATGTTGAGTGTTGAGAGCTTGGTAAGCTTTTGTTGTCTTTTGGTTAGAAGCGTCGATTGCTCGGGATATTGATTCCCTTGAGGTCGTCGTAAGATTTAGCTCCTATTGCAAGATTAATCGATTGAGGTCTTTGGGTTTAATATACCCATAGTTTGCCTTTGATTTCCTCTTTGTGTGTCTAATTATTTATCCTTTATTTTTCATCTTTTCGATTTCCGCATATTATCATCGTTTCTCTTGTGAGAATCGTATCATTAGGTAGTCCACATCTTTCTTTAGCTCTGCAATAGTAGCCTTTAAGGCTGTTACTTCCTCTGTGGTTCCTTGATCGTGCTCACACACTACTATCCAAGCCTCTAGAGCATTGATAGTAGTGCTCAGTGGTCTCACAGCATTGTCGAGGGCAACTTGAATCATTCCTGGAATGGAGCTCTCTATGTTAGCAGTTCGATAATTAGCAGATTGGGCAAGCTGTCCCATTCGAATCAAGGATGCCTGAGTGATCGACTCACCGGAGGCAACAATAGCCATAGGTCTGGGTGGTAATGAAGTAGCAGAGGGACCTGTAATGTCAGAAGAAGTGGTAATGACATTAGATATACCTGAAGTCCTTGGGGCAGGAGTAGGCAAAAATGCCTCTGCAAGTATAGGTCTAGTGGCCACAGCTTCTTTCTGTTTCTTTTCTATTTAGTCCTTAAGATATTCGGTTTCGATCTTTTGGATACTGGTGGAGGCTGTGGCAACCAATTCCACATCCTTCGTTGCATCTCTAGGCACTCGAGCTCTTTTGCATAATTTAGTGATTAAGACTGGGAAAGGGAGAGATGTATGGATCTGCTTTGCACGCATATGGATCTCAGATGCAATGATAATCCTGAGATTTATCCTAGTTTTCTACATGATGCATCCAAGGCAAGCTGTCTTAGCATGATGAAGGATTGATTCATTTTGTCGATTGCTTGGCCATGTCTACAAAATGTTAGAGAGAATAGTCAGTATTTACATTGTAGCACAAAATTGCAGACAGAATCGCCGATCTAATCAGTGAATCGCCGAACCTCTTTGGCGATCATGAATATGTCCACCGAAAGTTATAGAGCCCATGGTGCTTAAGATATGAAATTAAGGGTTGTTTAGGACTAGTAAACGAACCGCTAAAAGATTCAACGAGCTCAACTCAGCTCGCCAACTGACCTAACGCCTGAGATTCAACTCACTTTTCAAAATCGATCGTACAAACCTCAAAAACAAAATTAGACTATGCATTAATGAAATTCAGTCCCAGACCCATAGCACCCATTCATGGTCAACACCCATTATGCATAGTTCACAACATTTAGTTTCAAGGTAAGCGGAGTGAAAAAGGAATTCGAACAGTAAAAGCAACTAGGCCCCAATTTACAAATCAGAAGCAAGCATTTGAAAAATTTCTACTCATATAAGAGAGATCTAACACACATTAATGGACACCTAGATTGCAGATGAGGTTGAGCTTTTCAAAAGCGAACGGGGCTTTCCAGAAACTAACCTTTTTGCTGAGTAAACAAAATTGTAATGCTAGGCGGCAACAAAAATCCAAGTTCCAAGCGCTAATCTGTGACTAAAGTACTACTTTAAGGTGAGAGAATGTAAAATACTACCTTGGTGAGAAGTTATGGAGTTTGAAAGTGAGAAATAATGAAGAAGTGTGACTGTTCGCAATATATGCTATTCAATTTGTGTCCATTTAACGACGTTAGTCGCACTCGCCAACCCACATGGTAATTCGCCGAGAGGTCATTTATCCCGCACTTTCTTCAAAATCTTCAACTTTCAGGGGGTGAATTCGACAATCTGCATCGAAATCGCCAAACTTGTTGGCGATGCGCCGAGTTGGTTTTTGAGTTAGCCAAGTTTTACAAGCTCTGTACAACTCTTGTATTGAGCCAAACAGCGGATCCAGTCAGGCTCGCAGACATGTTTGGCGACTCACGAAATGGACTTTCTGCTCACCAACCTGAAATTTTCCACAGTTTCCTCGTTTTAACCTGCATCACAACACAGCATTATTCATAAAAGTAAGATCCTAAATGTTTAAGACCTTGGGTTGCTTCCCAAGAAGTGCCTTATTTACCGTCGTGGCACGACGCAAGTCATTGCTCAAGTTTCATTGTTGGGGTTGGCCAGGTCCTCATTAGGCCGCCCTTTGTTTCTCTGCAGATGGAGTTGAGGCAACGCATGACTCAACAGGTCCTCTAGCAGTTGGACAGCTTCAGAATGAGACTAGATAATTCGTTTCATTCCTTCGATGTCTACTTTCAATCCCTCCAGCTCTTTGTCTTGCTCAGTCACCTTGCAGAGAATTGTTGAGAGCATTCCCTCGCTGCGTTTGATTTCCTTGTTCTCATTTTTCTTCTATTATGAGGGGGAATGTATTTATCCTTCCTTTTGCAATGAGCTTTGACCTTCAGCATAGTTCTTTTTAAATCATCCATTTGAGTCATTAGTGTGGTCATCAAGAGATCCTTTTCAAGCTCTTGTCTCATTTTAGCTATATTGTCAAGCCGTTAGACTGTTATTATATATGGCTGCTTTAATGTCCTGCTAGGAAGGAGTTGGTCAATCAACAACTTGGTTCTAGGGCCAAGACTTCGGTAGAAGCAATCAAGGAGGATCGTGTCGGGAATTCCGTGAGTAGGGCATTGAGTTAGTAGTTCATTGAATCTTTCCCAATGTCTCATGGATCCGCTAATCCTTCAATTGCTTGAAGGTTAGGATACGATCCCGATACATCATTACCTCTAATGGAGGAAACTACATTAGCTCCCGAATATTTCTCGCTTTCCCTTGTTTAGATTATGACAAATCACAAAACAAAACTAAGAATTAAGTTAGTGAATTACAACTAAGAAGAACAAAATTCTACTAATCTAAAAATTCTCAAATAACACAATTCCCCGGCAACAGCACCATTTTGATGCTTATTGTGACCAAGGACACTAACCTACGGTATGAGTGTCTACGATCGTCGATAATATAGTAGCCCAACTAAAGGTTGGGGTAATGTCCAAAGGTAGTGGTTTTGAGAATTAATAGAAAAATAAAGTTTAGCTCTAATTAGTCGCAGCTAAATACACTAACGAGTAAAAACATAGTAAATTAAAGGGGCTGACACGAAAGTGTCAAATACCATTTGGGGGTTTTGTTACAAGTAGTAAAAACAACAAATATAACAATAAAATCAAGTATGGGGAAAATTTCTTGGGGTGTGACCGCAATACAGGTTGAGATAAATCATTCGGTACATGCTTTCGATAGGAATTTTGCAAGATAATAGTGACTAGGCTAAGCTTTAGATGGAAATAAGTTCCGTCTCGGGCAACTTACCCCGTTTCAAATACGTTCCTCTCGGACACCCATTTACAACATGAAGGCCAGCCTACACCTTACCCCACTCACTCTTTCGAGCTGAGTGTTAGGATATGGGACAAGGGCTCACCCTCTCGGACTGAACCTCATGTCGACCCACTCCTTAGGCCATCAGTCTAGTGGTCTTGGTTTCGCGACCTCCCTCTCGGGCAAGCCGAAAACACATGGTTGGTTTGGTATTTGCAACTACAAACCCATTAAATTAAACCACAACCACTAGTTGAAATCACCATTAAAATACATCTAACCTATCAGTAAGCAAGACCCCAACAATAATTTCAACACATATTTGCTAAATCACACCCCAAGAATGGGGGTTTTTAGCCACACATCAAGAAAATAACAAAATGCACCTAAAATGATAATAAAATCAAATGGGTATAATGAATTAAACCTTGATTTAAGAAAAGGAAGAAGAATGGAGAAGACCCACTTCCAACTTGGGGAAGATGAAATCCTTCTTTCTTCAAGTCTCGCACAAAACCCTCTCCAAACTTGAGAGAAAAATATCCCAAAAAGTACTATTCTATTCTGAAAATTATAATAATTATTCGACTCTCAAAAATTAATAAAGATTTTAATATTTATAGACTTCAGAAATTAGTGTTAGCCGATCGCTCGACGAGGTTAGTCTATGTCGCCAAATGACTCGGTGGCTCGTCCTTCTTCTATTTCATCGACATTTCATGCTTGCCTTTAGCATCTTCATGTTCTGGACCATTGGGTGGTATAGTATTGCTTCGCGTAACTATTCGGCGAAGCGTCAACTACTCCTTTCATCGCTTTTTTGATCATTCTCCTTCAATGCTTCGCGTACTGGAACAAATGGCGGAGTGCATCCCTTCGGCGAATTGCCAAGTGTGCTTGGCGATGCTCAGGCTTCAGTTTCTTCGTTCTTTTCAGCCTATTTGTTCCTTTTTGCGCCTAAGTGTCCATGCTTCCACTAAAACTTCAAATTCCTTAAACTTAAGAGTTTTCATTAGATATTGAGACAAAGTAAGCATATGAGGGTACTATTTCTATCAAAATAAACCCCTAAATGAGTCCAATTTGTGGACTCATCAATGATCCCAAGGGGAGATATTGCTACACCCCAGAAATTTTTTGAACTAAGACTCAAACCATCCTTCATTGTGAATAGGATTTTACCGAGGATTTTAAAATTTCTTGAGTGTTAAGATCACTAGATGTAGCACCTTGAGTTCCAAGAAGAACTAAAGAGAGTTCATTCAAGTCCTTCCTAAGTTCTTCTAAGTTTTGGGTCAACTTCAAAACGACCATAACTTTCAGTACAGAATGAGTCAGTGGCCCATAAGATATCAAATGAAAGGTCATTGAATTATATTTCCAATGCCACCAATTTCACAAAGTTTCAAGGTTGAATGAGTGAGATATTCCCTTTCGAAGTCGGGTTGTCCAAATAAGAAACGCTACTTGAAAATAGTTAGGGGTATTTTGGTCTTTTCCTTACCCAATCAGATTTAATTCATTTTAGTAAGGTTTTAGGGGTCTAATCTGATTAGGTTCAGTTTTATAATCCTAATGTACGCCTAGAGTTTTAGTTGAGAGTTCAAGAAGAGAAAAGAAGGGAAAAGAGGAGAAAAGAGGAAAGGATCATGGCGTTCGTCGAGATTCTTGAGAGTTGTTGCGAATTTTCACCATGGGTTTGATCCCTAAGAGGTATGTAAGTTTCCATAGTGTTGGATTCATTCACCCACACGCCAATCATGATTTTCATATTTGAATTTGTCCATAAAGATTGAAAGATTAAGCTCTTGTTAATTGTTCTTGAAGTTTCATTCTAAATCTTATTTTGTTGGGGTTTTGATAAATTCTTGAGATAAAAGTGAGTGTTTTGAGGGCTTTATTGAGTAGATTAGGGTGTATTTACGTTGAGTAATCGAATCCAAGTGATTGGAGAAGAAACCGTTCGCTTCTAGGCGAGTTAGGGTGAGAAAACGAGCAGAGAAAGTCGTCGGGGTTTTCTGGGTTGGAACCAGACCCCCTACGCAGGCCAGTGTACCCCTACCACACCTCTGTAGGTAGAGGGCTGGCGCCCTGTGCCACTCAGTGCACCAGGGTCTCTTTCCCCCACACCTTTTCCGTCGTTTCACTCGTTTGAATCTTTTAAAAGGGTACCTTCAAGCCCTATCGATTATAAGCACTCTAATCTACTTTTAAACACCTATAAATCATTCCTAACATGATCATAACCTTTAATTCATAATTCATAATTCAAATTCAAGGTTGAGTTAAGAGTTAAGTCTTGAGAGTTCTTTCAAACATTTTGAGTAAGTCCATTTAAATCTTTTTTATGAGTCTTCTACAATTTCAAATAACTTGTTTCAAGACTCAAGCAAGTGAGTATGAGAGTGAGGAGAATGTATTCACGAGTCTACTTTATCATTACAAGATCCTTCATACCATGAACCATAACTCTTGAATTCATAATTAACATTCAAGAAAGAGTTAAGAGTAGAGTTCAAAAAAGCTTTTGAGTTCAACTGTGAATCCCTTGAGATCAATTATAGATTTGAACTAAGTTTTGAGAAAGTAAGTATGATAATGGGAAGACTTGTATACATTAGTTCCATGTTATTATGTAGACCCTCGAGTCGAGTCGTTCATGCCCATAAATTCTGCATAAACTCGATAAGGTGAGTATCTTTGAGAGGAGCAGTATATTTGAGTTCTAAGTATTGATTATTGAGTTCCTAACCCTTTTGAGATTATATTCGTACTTATGGGACTATTACATATTTACCCATGAAGTCCTTGAGTTGAGTTGTTCATGCCAATAATTCTGCATGAACCCTCTGAGTTGAGCATTCTTGAAATGACTAGTATCATTGAATTTCTTGAGTTTCGAGTATTGAGTTCTATGCATGGTTATTGAAAACCTTGAATTGAGTCGTTCACGTTCATAATTCGGCATGAACCCTGTTTTAAGAATTCTTTTTACAAATTATTTTAAAACTTGTTTTAAAGACTTGAGCACTGTATTGAGTAAGAGTAAAAGTGAAGTTCATTTTCATCAAAAGAGTATATGGGAACTAAGTATTCCCAAAGAGTAAATATTTTCACATTTAAGCAAGAGAGGAAACACCGATTTCCAAGAGATCCTTTAAGCTAGTTTTTGAGTAATTATCTCAAACCACATAAAGAGTTATGTTTTTAAATTTATGAGCTAGTTACATTTCGAAAGTAGTATTGAGCACCGGTTTAGGGACTAGTTTGAGTTCAGATAATTCAAAGTCTCCATAAACCGTGTAGACGGCATGGATAGAAAAAATTCATACTTTTTAGATTATTCCTTAGTGTTTTTTAGCATAGACTAATGGATCCACTTAGTATTTAGGTTCTATACCCCCGGTAAGGTATAGGACGGCCCTGACATCGTGAGGCAAGATGTTGTATCATCACATAGCTCATAGTGATCGTTGGCGATTAGAGAAACTCCCACGGAGATATTTTGTATTTTTATATACACAGAGTTTACATTGTATTTTCATATACAAGCAGAGTGTATCTTGCATCCTTGCATAAAAAATAAGTTACTATTCTATTTTCAATACATTGAGTTGCTTTCTACTGTTTTAAAAGCTTTCCATATATTGCATCTGTATTAATGCTTTATATTGAGTTGAGTATCCAGAGTTGAGTATACAGAGTTGAGTATCTAGAGTTGAGTATCCAAAGTCGAGTACCCAGAGTCGAGTACCTAGAGTCGAGTATCTGATAATTGAGTTGAGCCTTAGTTTACTGAGTTGAATATCTTATTGTTGAGTTAAGCCTTATTTGACTGATCTGAATATTTAATTTTTGAGTTCAGCCTTATTTCATTGAGTTGAATATCTTACCATTGAGTTGAGCCCTATTTTTTCTAAGTTGAGTTTAACTATATCTCTTTGAGTTGAGTTAAGTGAGTTGAGAAGAGGTAAAATATGTTTCTTTTCTATCGGTTGAAGCTTATGTTTATGCTTTAGAATTCCCTTTACATGCTTGTACATTCCATGTACTGAGCGATTTGTCATGCATTTTTCCATGATGCATGTATAGGTACTCAGGATCATCAGCAAAAATTTTGTTCATACCTCATGCAATTCGAGTTAGCTATGGTGAGCCTCTGATGAGTCAACAAATTGGACACATGTAGGACTATATTTTGATAGATTTAGTGTCCTCAAATGCATATTATATCTCAATATCTGATGAAAACCCTTAAGTTTTAGGTATTTGGAGTTTGAGGGAAAGCATGGACACTACTTGGCCAAAAAGGAACAAAGCCAGCTGAAAGAACGAAGAACTGAAGATATGAGAATCGCTGAACCCATTCGGTTAGTTGCCAAAAGATCTTGTCCTCGCCTTTTGTTTTAATGTGTTGAGCCCTGAAGGAAATGATCAAATCAGTGGTGAAAAAGAGCAGTTGCCATATCGCCGAGCAATTCCACAGAGTAGTACAATGTCGCCAAATGATCCAAAACATGACGATGCTAAAGGATAAAGCAAGACAGCGATGAAACATACCAAAGGGCAGATCACCGAGTTGATCGCGATCTCAACTAACGACGCTGAATGATTTGTTGTAGCAGAGATTTTTGAAAACTATAAATACTAGTTGAGAGTTGTAGCTTAGTATCAGATTTCAATATAGAATTTTCAACATAGACTTTTGAGTTCTAAGTTTGGAGAGGATTTTGAAGAACTTGAAGATTCAAAGGGTTTCAACTCCAAGAATTTGGACTTGGGTCTTGTGGATTCTTCATTCTTTGCTTGTTTTGATATTTAAATCTTCATACCCATTTGAATGCAAACTCATTTTCTTATAAATTTCTATCTCTTTTACATGTCTAGCTAAAACCCCAATTCTTGGGGTGTGATTTTGTGAATATGGGTTAGATTATCTGTTGGGTCTTGCTTGTTCATGGTTTATTTGTTGTGTAAATGTGATTTCGTTTAGTAGCTGTGGTGGAACTTAATGAAATTGTAGTTGCAAATACGATTTCACCTTTGAGTTTTCTATTGCTTGAGAGAGTGGTCGTAAAAACTAAGACTACTAAATTGATGGCCGGTGGGAGTGGGTCAACAAGAGGTTCAACTCGAGAGAGTGAACCCTAGTCCTTCTCCCACACACTCAGCTCGAGAGAGTGAGTGGGATAAGGCGGAGGCTGTTCTTTATTTGGCAAGTGGGTTTCTGAGAGGAACCCATTTGATTCGGGGTAAGTTGCTCAAGAGAGAATTTACCCCCACTATAGTCTAGCCTAGTCACAAATATTTAATTGATTGATTATCAAAAGCATGTACCCAATAGTCTAGTCTAACCCGTATTCCTATCATATCCCAAGAATCCCCTCTTCTTGATTAGTACTCTTTGCATTTCTTCTTGTTTTTACTGACTTGTGACAAACCCCCATCATTAATTGACACTTTTGTGTCACCCTTTAAATTTAACATGTTTATATTCGATATCGTTTTTAACTATGACTAATTAGAACTTGATTTTATATTTCTATTAATTCTCAAGCCCAGTCACTTAGGACTCGACCCCAACCCTTGGTTGGGTTACTATACTATTGTACGATCGTAGACACTTGCACTGAAAGTTGTGTCTTGATTATGCAAACATCAAAATAGCGCCACTGCCGGGGAGTGGTGTTACTTGAGAATTCTTAGATTAGTAGAATTTTTGTTCTTCTTAGGTGTAGTTTACTCACTTAATCTTTAGTTTTGTTTTGTTTGCTTGTGTGTGAATATTTCCAAAGGAATGAGTGTTAAAGGTATCAACGGTAGCCAGGTGGGCCACCAAGACGATATCAGAAATCTCAATGATGTCTAAGAGCCCAACATCAATGGTCCTCATCTCATGGGAGGTATTGGAGCTATCCGATTACCTCCAGCTGAGGGAAATGCAGTGTTCCACATAACGAGCACTATGTTGCAACTCTTACAACTAAAGGGACTTTTCAGCGGGTTAGATCACGAGGATCCTCACGAGCATCTTCGGAACTTCGTGGATGTGTACGGACCATTCTCGTTCAAAAAAATATCTCAGGAGTCAGTCCGATTAAGATTATTCTCTTTCTCGTTGATGGTAGAGGCGTGAAAATGGCTGGCCGAGTTGCTGTGTAAATCCATCACTTCCTGGGAGGAATTGGTAACCACATTTCTGGTGCAATGTTTTCCTCTCTCGAAGATGATGACCCTTCGGGATAACATTCAAAGCTTTAAGCATCTTGAAGGAGAGCCTCTGCATGAGACTTGATTACAGTTCAAAAAGTTGGTGCTTCAATGCCCAACCCATGGTTTACCTGATAATGTGTTGTTGCATTACTTTTACCGGAGTTTGGACTCGGTAAACAAAGGGGTAGCTGATCAACTTTCGCCTGGAGGCTTAACACAGCAGCCATATGCAGTAGCAGACCAACTTTTAGATGGCATGACAACTATCAACAGAGCGTGGTACATTCGCGAGGACCAAGTCTCTCTTCTCACCTTCAAGCTGTCTATGGAGCAGATTGAAAAATATCATGAGAGAGACCAAAACATGGCAAATATCATGATACAACTTGATATTCTATCCAAAAATTTCATGGGGGTTGGTGTCCGTGGTGTCAATGCCATGGGGGTCGAGTGTGCAAATTTTGAATAGATGAAGTTTGAAGCCTTGTATAACGAGGAGGTAAACTTTCTAGCCAACCAAGATGGTGGCTAACGCTCAAACTACCCAAGGCAGGGTGGTAACCAAGTATGGGCTAGAGAAGAAGGCAGGAAGGACCGAGATTGCGAATGGAGGGACCATAATCTGAATTGGAAGGATAGGGAGAAGGATAGACATGTGCCTCCCCATGAGTGCCAAAAGCCCATGGACTTGGAAGGTGGTAGGTTTGAGGATACGCTCTCACGTATTCTCAATAAAGTTAAAGGGTCAGACAAAATGTTAAAAGGCATAAAAGAAGATGTGTCCACCCTTAGCCAAACCGTCACCTCCCATTCAGTTTCGATCAAGCAGTTAGAGACCCAAATGGGTCATATATCGTCTCACCTCAATTCGAGATAGCAAGGGGGTTTGCCCAGTGACACTATGGTCAACCCCAAAAATTAGGTTTAAAGGTGGACTTGTGTCATGCCACGACATTAACTAAGGTGCTGTTTGGGAAGAAACCCCAAACCCTTTAGTGCTTTATATCGCTTTGATAAAATAATGGTGTGTTGATTATGCAGATGAAAGTATGGAAAGTGTTCAAAAAGTGCAGATTGGGGAGCAACAGGTCCAATCAGTGAATCAACGAATGATTCAGCGACCCCGAACTAGACCGCAGTTAGACTCAAGACCAACATACATTGGAGTCTGTAAAACTCAACGATCGCATGAAATTCTTGGCGAATCGCCGACCATGTCGGCGATCCCGGCAGAAACTGTCGTTTAGACTCCCACAATACATGGAAGTCCTGTAAACTTCGGTGAGGTAAATAACTACTTGGTGTTACGCTAAATAGATCAGCAATCGGGACTGATGTCGCCGAATGGGTAAAAGTTGGATGATTTTGCAAGCCAAAGGTTTAAAATTCTTAAACTCATTTACTTTCCCTCACTTTTTATTTTCCCAAACTCACACCCGCACACTAGTTCCTATATTTTTTCCTTTTTAGAATATTTTTAGTGTTGATTTGTACTCGGAGTTGGATTACATTGTCGTCTAGCATTTTAATCTTCTCTTAATCGGCACCAAAGGTTGGTTTCCAAGCCCTAAGCTTCTTGTATTGACATTTGTACTCAAATGAAATGACATTACTTTGATAATGTGTGTTGGGCCTCTCTGGGAGGATTAGAACATTTGTTTTCCGATTAGGTTCGTAAATTTTACCCGTACTTAGTTAAATAGTTAATTCCTGAAGGTTGCGCTTTAAATTGGATGAAAAATCATGGGTTGTGCATGATAGTCACTGGGTCTAAGCCTAATTTGAGTTGTACATGCCTTACTTTTGTTGTTAGGGGTTGTTGGGTTGAATTCGGGAAGTTGGGTTAAAAGCAGGCACGTTGGGTCATTTGGCGAGCTGGGTCGAGCACACCGAACCACTTGGCGGTTCGCCTAAAGTCTCATCTCGCATTTAATTCAATGCTAAATGTGATGTTGAATTCTGTAACTTTCAGCGAGAAGGATGATGTCGCCGAACATATTCGGCGTCTTGCCGAAAGACTTCTAGTTCGCCCTTTGTCTGCACCCTTGTATTTTCTATGCACTGCACTCGGTGAACCACCTAAGTAGTTGCGCACTTCACCAACTGGTTCGGTGAAGTGATTCTGCAATTGAACTACCTTGCTTTTGTCTGAATACTTTTTAACTTTTTCTCGAAGCTTTGCAGAAATGGCTAGACCAAAAGTAGCGGGAAGAGATATGCCACCCCAACAAACAAGAACAAAAAAATTTCAGGAAAATACAAAGGCAGCAAATCCTCCCAAAATGGATAATGAGGGTAAGAAGCCCAGTGCCAGCAAGAGAACAAATCCCCGAATCCCACTATTCCCTTGTGGAGTTGTGGATTCTTCACAGCTATCCACTCTATTTTGGCGGCTCATGACTTGGACAATCATAGTAAGTCAGTTGCCACTGAATCATCTGAAGAAGCTCAGGGGGCCATTATCAAATTCTAGGATGACACATCGGGCACTGATGCCCATACATATGGAGTGACTATGTAGACATGATTCCTCTTTACTTCCCTCTCCGTGTTACTTTAATTTGACTTTTGGATTTTCTGTTAATTGCATTTGATGACAAATTACTTTCATTGGTGGTGGGGTGAGGCCCACCTTTGTGTGCTATTGATGTTCGTATTTTGTTTATATTTGGGTTTTGGGCTTTGGGCTTAAAATTGTGTTAAATACTACTTTTTGTGGATGTTTGAGCTTATGGCTCCTTTTATTTTAAATTGCAAAATGATTTTGACTCGCCCGAAAATTTTTGCCACCTCTCGTGTGTTGAATTTAGCTATTCTTTTGAAAAATTTGAGTCTCGGTTCCAATCAATACCGATGACTTGAATAGTACTCTCAATCGAACGAACATGAATGCGCGGCTATGATGAGGCCAAACGAAGTTGCATCGAAAATATGTTAACTCTTTGCATCTCGTTATGACTAGCCTAGTATCGAATTAAGTCTCTTGTGATGATCATTGCACACTAGAGAAAGTGTAAAGTCTTGTTTGACTGATAGTGTCAATGCCTAGTGTGATGAGCTTACCTGTGAACTATGCATGATAGATCCTAGAATTTGCCCAATTGGTCCAGTCAACTAAGTGATGCTATCTCTTGATATGATCTTAGGCAACTTCTACGAGTGTGAGCCAATTTGACATATACCTCTTTTGTGACCTACCTTGTGAGTGTGTGAACCGCTTTTGAACACCCATTGAGCTTTCCCTTTCTTTGGAAGAAACTTGATGAAAACAATGACCTTTCTTTATCCATCACCCATAATCCTCATGAAGTTGTGGTTAGTTGAATAGCCAACTTAGGCCAAAAGCCTAAGTTGGGGTCGTGGTGAAAAGATAAGGGAAAGTCAAGAAGTGCAAGGAAAGTCTCCTCTTACCCATGATTTTGAGAAAAATGGAACCCCTCCATATAAAAAAAAGAGAAAGAGAAAGAAGAAGAATGAAAAAGAAAGTTGTGAAATAAAGTACAAAAGAAATGGGGTTTCCAAACAATTCACGGAAAGTGAATAATAGGATGACTTATGAGCACTAAAGAAAATGATGAAGGAAGAGGAAAGGAAGTGTTATGAGTACCACCTTTCATGAGGACGAAAGTCACTGAGCCTAAATGACCATACATTTGCACTCAACCCTATTACAAGCCTTGAAAAGACCTTTTTGATCTTGAGTGAGTTGAAACAAATGTTGATTGGAAAATACGGACAAACCTAAAGGTGATATTATGCATTGTGTTCTTCTTTGTGAATGTGAACATTGCATCTGATTTCGAAGCTTTAAATTGTGAGCCATTGTGTGAATATGGAATCATTCCTTGTGTGAGGGCATTTGAACACTTTGGTTAAGCTTGAACTTACATTTGAAGCAAGTATTGTGAGCATGAGATTATTTGATATTGGTGAGTCACAACTTGAATCTTTGAGTGCACATTTGATCTTTGCATAAGTAAATTGAGTCTTGTTGTGTGCATTCATGATTGAGTCTTGTGGAGCATTGTTCGTGACACCCTTTTTGAACGGCTGAACTTGAGTTTGCTTGAGGACAATCAAAAGTTTAAGCTGGGGTTGTTGATGAGTCCAGAAATTGGACTCATTTAGGGCTATATTTTGATATAAAACCCTTAAGTTCCAGGTATTTGGAGTTTGAGGGAAAGCATGGACACTACTTGGCAAAAAAGGAACAAAGGCAGCTGAAAGAACGAAGAAATGAAGATCTGAGAATCGCCGAACCCATTCAGCGAGTCGCCAAAAGATCTTCTCCTCGCCTTTTGTTCCAGTGTGCTGAGCCTTGAAGGAAATGATCAAATCGACGGTGAAAAGGAGTAGTTGGCGTATCATCGAGCAGTTCCGTGAAGTAGTACTATGTCGCCCAATGATCCAAAACACGACGATGCTGAAGGATAGAGCAAGACGGCGATGAAACCTACCAAAGGACGGATCACCGAGTTGATCGGTGATCTCGACTAACAATGCTGAATGATCTGCTGCAACACAGATTTTTGAAAACTATAAATACTAGTTGAGAGTTGTAGCTTAGTATTAGATTTTAATATAGAATTTTTAACATAGACTTCTGAGTTCTAAGTTTGGAGAGGGTTTTGAAGAACTTGAAGATTCAAAGGGTTTCAACTCCAAGAATTTGGACTTTGGTCTTGTGGATTCTTCATTCTTTGCTTGTTTCGAGACTTAAAATTTTCATACCCATTTGAATGCAAACTCATTTTGGTATAAATTTCTATCTTTTTTACATGTCTAGCTAAAACCCCAGTTCTTGGGGTGTGATTTTGTGAATATGGGTTAGATTATTTGTTGGGTCTTGCTTGCTTATGGTTTATTTGATGTGTAAATTTGATTTCATTTAGTAGTTGTGGTGGAACTTAATGACATTGTAGTTGTAAATATGATTTCACCTTTGTGTGTTCGACTTGCTCGAGAGAGAAGTCGTAAAACTAAGACTACTAAATTGATGGTCGGTGGGATTGGGTCGACATGAGGTTTAGCTCGAGAGAGTGAACCCTAGTCCTTCTCCCACACACTCAGTTCGAGAGAGTGAATGGGCTAAGGCAGAGGTTGTTCTGCATGAGGCAAGTGGGTGTCCGAGAGGAACCCATTTGATTCAGGGTAAGTTTCTCGAGAAAGAATTTACCCCCACTATAGTTAGCCTAGTCACAAATATTTAACGAATTTATTATCAAAAGCATATACCCAATAGTCTAGTCTAACCCGTATTCCTATCACATCCCAAGAATCCCCTCTTCTTGATTAGTACTCTTTGCATTTCTGCTTGTGACAAACCCCCGTAATTAATTGACACTTTTGTGTCACCCTTTAAATTTAACATGTTTATATTCGATAATGTTTTTAGCTATGACTAATTAGAACTTGATTTTATATTTCTATTAATTCTCAAGCCCACTCCCTTGGGTCACGACCCCAACCCTTGGCTGGGTTACTATACTATTGTACGATCGTAGACACTTGTATTGGACGTTGTGTCTTAATTACGCAAACATCAGCCCCCTTGCTTCCGGAGGGTTCCACTTGTACTTTCAGTTCTATCAGTTGTTAGGATGTCGTGGGTCTTGTCCCGATTTCCATCTTTGTTAGTTAGAGGCTTCATATATAGACAATAGAGGTTTAGAAGTCTGTTCATTTACTTTGTTAAATGTTTTAAAAACTTAAGCCATCTATTTTATGGCGAGTTGAATATATTATGTTTATTAAGAGTTAATCATTCCAGTTTTTAAGCTTTTGCATGCTTAAGTTAGTCTTCTGCTTGTAGTCAGCCAGGATGAGGGTTCGCTCGGGACCAACAATGGTTCTTGAGTGTCGGTCATGTCCAGAGTGTATACTCGGGTCGTGACATAATATTCCAATTAAATCTATTTATATGGAATTAACACCCATACCACATAATGCCAAGAACCACCGTTTTAGCCTACCAAAGATAGAATGCTCAAAGAAGATCAATCTTTCCTCACCCTCCCAGACCCACTATGAACCAAAATCTGGAAAATGAGATGAATCCTCAAAACCAATTCCCAATTCCATTTCCTCCATTCCAATCAATGCCAATAACAATAGGGGAGACCACATTCTATGCAACTCAAGCTCCACCACAAAACTTAATACCACAATCCTGGCTGGAGGCGAGAATCCATGGACAAGCTCTGTCCCTCTTAGCAATAGTGGAGGGTCTGGAAGTAATCATTGTAACACAAAACCCAAATTTTAGCCTGATCTAACGGTTAGTTAATCGGTAAATGCGATCCAACGATCGGAGAAAAAAACTACAGCAAAAGAACCATTTTTCTTCTCTCATCTCTTGTTGAAAGATCTCTCAAAAAACCTCTCTTATATCCTAATGTCTTCAAAAGACAATACTAATGAGCAATTGAACTATTCTCTCAAGACCATCCTCTATTTATAGGGTTGTGATTTTCCTTACAAAGCCAAAACCAACTCCAAATATAATTACTATTCCAAACCTTTTCCTAATAGAATTGGAAACCAAATAAAGAGAATAATTCCAATCCTTTTCCAAGTAGGATTAGGCGATGGGCTTGTGGCTGGAACATGGCCCATAGTCCAACAAACTTCCCCTCCAGCCAAGGGGCCAAATTGACTTCAACTGGAGGAACTCTTGACAGGCTTTCTTCCACACTTATACAAAACTCATGCTTGTCTACGATGGCTTCTTTCCACTTACCTCTATGAGTATCTAACATGACTTCATCATAACCTTCAGGTTCTCCCATGTTAGTCAATAGAATATACTCATTAGGAGAATAATATGTTGAGCTTCACTTCTCCCTAGTAGATCTTCTACGAGAGGTTTCTGGTCATTTGAAATAGTCATCTCAACATTAGTTGGTTAATGATCAACCATAACATCATCAATAGGATCATATATAGGTTCTACACCTTGATCATTATCTTGTGTTCCTTCATATGCAAAAGATGTATCATTAATAGGGATTGGATCAACATCAACTAAGCTCTCATCAATATGAGAATCTGGTTTCTCAGTCTTGTCAATATCTTCAATAGTTTGATCTTCAAAGAATACAACATCAGGACTTCTAATGAGCTTTTTATCACTTGGATCATAAAAGCAATATCTAAACTCATCTTGACCATAACTAATAAAGATGCACTACTTAGTTATAGCATCCAATTTCGACCTCTCAACTTTGGGAACATACGCACAAGCTTTACACCCAAATAATTTCAAATGATCATAAGAAACATCCTTACCAAACCAAACTCTCTTTGGAACATCACCATCCAAAGCAACAGCGCGCAATAGACAAATTGATAACATAAGCAGCAATGTTAAGTGCTTTAACCCTAAATGAATTTGGAAGTTTAGCCTCTGAAAGCACGCATCTAACTCTCTCAACTAAAGTTCTGTTCATCCTTTTTGCCAAGCCATTTAAATGAGGAGTCTTTAGAGGAGTTTTCTGATGACGAATTCCTTGCAATTTGCAATAGTTATCAAAGGGACCAATATAGTCACCACCATTATCAGTGCGAATATATTTTAATTTCTTTCTCATTTGTCTCTCAGATAAGGCTTGAAACTCCTTAAACACGTGAAGTACTTGATCTTTGGATTTTAAAGGATATACCCAAATCTTGCGAGAATGATCATCAATGAAAGTTGCAAAATAAAGCGCACCACCTTTTGACTTCACTTTAAAAGGATCACATAAATCAGAGTGTACTAGCTCCAGTAGCTCTGACTTTCTTGAAGGAGGATGACTGTGAAATGAAACTCTTTTCTGTTTCCCAGCTAATCAATGAACACATCTTTTCACCTTTGCTTGTTTCACACCAGCAAGCAAATTCTTCTTAGCCAAACAGGTGATCCCATCTCACTCATATGACTAAGCCTCTTGTGCCATAATTCTGATAAAGTCTCGCCTTCACCAAATTTATAGAGTCACCAAGAATCGATCCTTGTGTCATGTAAAATTTGAATGCTTTCTTCATTGAGCTACAATCAATGAGCCTTTGGTGAGCTCCCATTGGCCATTGAACAATACATTATGATAGTCATCATCATCTAGTTGTCCTACAGATATCAAATTCACGGGAATATATGTAGCATGCTTGATATTCTGAAGGACTAACGTTGAACCAATATTGGTTTTCAAACACACTTTGCCAACACCAAACTCCTTAACCTCACCAGCATTACCCATTTTTAACACCTCAGAGTTAATAGAAGTATAAGATGAAAAGAAGTATTTTCTTGGTGTGACATGTGATGTAGCTCCAGTATCCACTATCAAACTTGTATCTTGAGCTACAAAATTGATGACATCTTTATCACAAGCGAAGATAAGGTCATCTCGGACAACAACAACAATGTTGTTTCCGTTATTTTCTTCTTTCTTCTGTTCTTTAAGATCTTGCTTCAACTGTTTGCAAAATCTTCTAATATGTCCTTTCTTTCCACAATGATAGTATATAATATTTTGATTCCTGAATCTTGACTTGCTTATTCTTTTACCTCTACTCCTTAGATCTTTTGTATTATCTCTCCCTCGATCTTCTCTATATAGAATATCTGAATATGAGGACGTGCCTTGAGATTTTCTTCTAACTTCTTCATTAAACACACCACTTTTTGCATATTACACAGTCACTTTACCATCATGAGCATAGTTTGTTAAAGAAACACGAAAAGTTTCCCAAGAATCCGGTAGAATATTAAGAAACCAAAGTCCTTGTATTTCCTCATCAAAATTAACACTCATTCCTGATAGTTGAACAAGAATACCTTGAAAATCATTTATGTGATCAAGAATAGGACTTCCCTCCTTGTATTTAAAGGTCATCAATTGCTTTAGCAAGAACAACTTGTTATTGCCAGTTTTTGAAGCGTAAAGCTTTTCCAACTTTTCCCACAATGTTCTAGCATGTGTCTCATTCACAATATGGTTGTGACCATTATCTTTAACCCATTGTCTTATATATCCACATACTTGTTGGTGCTTGAAATCCCTATTTTCATCAGTCACAGTCTTAGGTTTATGAGCAGCAAAAACGGGAAGATGCATTTTGTTCACGAACAATAGATCTTTCATTTTGCTTTTCCATATGTTATAGTTTCTTCCATTTAGACATACCATCTTGCTCATATTCCCCTCCATATAGAGAACCTGGCTCTGATACCAATTGTTGTGATGAAAAAATGAAAACGAAATTCTAAAAATAAAGAACACCAAGTTTAACGTGGAAAAACCCTTCAAACCAAAGATAACCACCACGAAATCAACAAAATCCGAATTATTTTACTATAATAATAAGAGGGTTACAAGTATTCTTGTAATGGCTACACAACAAGTCCCAAAAGATAACAAACAATAGTTACACCAACAAAATATAAATAGAAAGAAACGCCAACCAAACACAGCTGTTGTTCGGGACCTAAAATAAGATCTTGCTGATATCTGAATCTGATCTTCACCGTTCAAATCAACCAACAAGATGTCAGGAATACTCAGTGAAAATTTCAGCCCGATCCGACAGTTAGTTAACCAAAAAGCAGGATCTGAATGTTGCTAGTCAGAGAAAAAGACTGCAACAAAAGAACCATTTTTCTTCTCACTTCTCTCTTGTTGAAAGCTCTCTCAAAACACCTCTCTTATGTCCTAATGTCTTACAAAGACAATAATAATGAGCAATTGAATTATTCTCTCAAGACCATCCTCTATTTATAGGTTTGTGCTTTTCCTTACAAAGTCAAAACCAACTCCAAATAGAATTACTATTCCAATCCTTTTCCTAATATAATTGGAAACCAAATAAAGAGAATAATTCCAATCATTTTCCAAGTAGCATTAGGCCATGGCCCTTTGGCTGGAACATGGGTCATAGCCTAACATGAGACTAGCTTGGGAGGCCTACAATAACCACATTTGGATGACCTCGGTACTCCAACCCCCGTTCTCTGTGGCGCTTCCCCAACTTCTCTTCTACTAATACTCAACTTGGGAAATCCCGCTTTTCAACCTACTGAACCAATTCCAAGCCAGGAACATATTCCTATTCCACCCCTCTTCTTCCCCCCAGCAAGCTCAGTAGGTAGCCATCTCTCCTTAGATCAACCCGATGGAGGGCCAGGAGCCACACCAACCCAACAAGATAGTTGATGGTTTGAACATGAACATCCCCAACCATGTAGCGTCGTCCTTGTAGCTGCCACCTCATCCACCCTCTCCCTGACAGTAAAAAAACCAAGCGTAGAACCAAATCCCAATATGTAGGAGCTAGAAGAAGCGGTGCAACTGATGAGAGAAACCAAAACGAAAATTTGGGTACTAAAAGGGTAAATGTAATGCTATTCAAATAACAATTCGAAAAAATGCATACTAATACGTCCACCAAATCTAACAAAAGCATCACTAGATATACGTGACCCATGCTCTTCGAAGATAAGGAACATCATCATAGTAGTATTGAACCCAACCGTAAGGATGTGGACTCTCTTAGATGTGAGACCAGTACAGATGATAGTCCCACCAAACCTGAATTGATCAATGAACTTTATAATTTGGAACTGTAGGGGCTGTAATGGCTACGATTTACGAAGAAACTTTAGATAACTAATTGATTGGCATAGACCCCCGTTAGTAGCCTTAGTGGAAACAAAAATGCAAGAAAACCAAGTATTGCTAGACAAATTTCCTTTTACAAAAATGATACAAGTTCCATTTGTTGGCAATGCTGGAGGACTGGTCATTCTATGGGATGATAAGATATTGGAAGTGTACAATATTGCAACCTCTAGACAGGAAATTCATGTTATGGTTGAGGCATGCTCTACTAATAACTTCTGGTTATTTAGTTGTATCTATACTAGTACACATAGGAATACTCGAAAAGTATTATCGAATAATCTAAAAAAAGTCAAAAGTACGCATAATTGTAACTGGCTACTAGGAGGGGATTTTAACGAACTAATGAGTGATTCTAACAAATCTGGAGGTAGGCCAACTAAGATACCTCGAATGCTTGAATTTTGGGAAACAGTCAATCAATGTAATTGGATAGACTTGGGGTTCAAGGGGGTAAATACATGTGGTTAAATAAGTGCTTCAAAGATAAAACTAAGGTGATTCTAGAACGACTTGATTATTTCCTAGCTAATAATGAATGGCCCCAAGAGTTTCCGAATGCGCAAGTCTACCATCTACCAAGGATGCACTCGAATCACCACCCACTTCTTATTTCTTTATTCCAAAACAACACTAAACACCGACACAATGTTTTTTGATTCGAAACAATGTGGATAACACATACTGACCTCAACAACATCATACAAAGATGTTGGGATAGACACCAAAACATTAGAGATGCAATCCCAGACTTTGTGAATGAAGTCTCCATATGGAATAAATAAACTTTCGGTAACATCTTCCAAAAAAATAGGAATTTACTAAGACGTATAAAGGGCATTTAAAAATCACCTAGTTACCAATTTAGTACCTTTCTAATGAATCTCGAACTAGAACTCACCCAAGAGTTTAACCAAGTCCTCAAACAAGAGGAAGATTTCTGGAAATTAAAGTCTAGAGTCAATTGGTTAAACGAAGGGGATTCATATACAAGATTCTTTCATACTACAACCTTGAATAGGAGAAGAAGGAACCAAATCATAGCATTGGAAAACAATAATGGCACTTGGGTTTACGACCTACCAAGTCTCATAGAGCTAACTTTTGACTTCTTTAACACTATGTCCTGCATTTTGTTAGAAGAAGTTTCCTACCCTAAGAGTGTCATAAATACCATTGATATTACCACCATAATACCAATAGACTTGGGCCGTTCTCCAATAAGTGAGGAAATTAAGAGGGCTGTATTTTCGGTCTAACCTTTTAAAGTTTCTGGCCCGAGGGGCCTACATCCCTCAATCTTCCAAAAAAATTGGGACATAGGCGGTGAATTAATCATCTTACTCTGCGAATAAGTTTTCCAAGTTGGAAAAATTCCTAAGGACATTTACCAGACACTTGTATGCTTAATACCCAAAATTAAAGGAGCCAACACACTGAGATATTTTCAACCCATTAGTTTATGTAACACAACTTACAAAATTATCACAAAAATTATAGCAAATCGCATGAAACCAATAATGAACGACCTCATAGGACCTTGTCGATCAAGTTTCCTTCCAAATAGGCAAGCCACGGATAATGCAATAATAGTCCAGGAGACTATATCTCATTTCCAAAGGATAAGGGTAAGAAGGCTAACATGATGATCAAAATCAATCTAGAAAAAACTTTTGACAAAATAGAATGACCCTTCATACGTGAAACACTTATATATTTCAAATTCCCAAGGAACCTTATCAACATAATTATGTCAGGCGTCTCATAGAGTAGTGTTGCCATTCTAGTTAATGGAGACCATGCTGACTACTTTGATCCAACAATAGGCATTAGACAAAGAGATCATATATCCCCATACATATTCATTTTATGTATGGAAATGTTGTCTAGGGAAATAAAGGTGGATGTTAGGAGTGAATGTTGGCACTTAGTAAAAATATTGAAATAGGGACCAACTTTGTCCCACCTTTTCTTTGTAGATGACATGATTCTCATGACTAATGAGTAGGGTTGACTTAGATAATGTTACAACCATAATCCAAATCTTAGGGAGATTCTATGGCAAATCAGGGCAATCAATTAACTACTTGAAATCAAAGCTAATCTTCTCTAAATATTGTAGTAAGGAACTAAAAAGTGATATATCCAGCATACTAGGTATTAAAAGGAGTTCCTCCTTTGGTAAATATCTAAGATTCACAGTATTTACAAAAAAAACTACACGAAAGGACTTTCAATTCATAATTGACAACCTTAACAAAAAAATAGCAGGGTGGAAAAGTAAATTCTTAAACATTGTGGGGAGAACTACCCTTTCCACTGCTTTTCTAGACAACATACCTACCCACATAATGTAGTTCATTATACTCCCAAAAGCAATAAAACAAATTGACCAAATCCAAAGGAACTTCATATGGGTTACCACTAGTGATAGTAAGAAAACATATGGTGGTCTGGGAGTCCAAAAAAGCTGAAACTAAGATTAAAGTTGTACTAGCCAAACTAGCATGGAGAACATACACCAATAATTCCTCTTCATGGGCATCCTTGTCACTCAATAAATACTCTCCTAAAAGACTGATAACAACTAGTATTTTAGAGAATCTCTCACACATCAAGAGATGGAAAGGCTTAAGAAAGGGATGAGAAACGTGCCTCAAGGGTCTAAATGGTCGATATGGGATGAAATGACTATGTCAATATGGCATAATAGATGGTAGTACTTTGAGAGAAAGCATCCATAGGCCTCTAGTAAAATCAGAAGAGACAATGAATGCTAGAGATATTATCACCCCTAATGGAGCATGGTTACTAAATAAATTATCCTTTTAGCTACTCAGTCCAATTAAGGAATTAATATATGGTAATTTTGATGTTTGCGTAATCAAGACACAACTTTCAATTCGAGTGTCTAAGATCGTACAATAGTAAAGTAACCCAACCAAGGATTGGGGTCGAGTCCCAAGGGAGTGATTTTGATAATTAATAGGAATAAAAATTTTAGTTCTAATTTGTCATAGCTATAGACATTATTGAATATAAACATACTAAATCTAAAGAGGGTGATGCAAGCGTCAATTATCAATGGGGGGTATTGTATTAATTAACAACTATAAACAGCGAAATATACGAAAACTAGATAGAGACCCGAGATTCTTGGGATGTGATAGAAATACGGGATAAACTAAAATGTTGGGTACATACTTTTGATAATAAATTATTGTGTATTTGTGAATAGGCTAGACTATAGTGGGGGTAAATTCTCTCTCGAGCAACTTACCCCGAATCGACTCAGTTTCTTTCAAACACCGAGTTGCCGCTTTAAGCACAGCCTCCGCCTTAGCCCATTCACTCTCTCGAGCTGAAACCATGTCAACCCAATACCACCGGTTAACAATTTATTAGTCTTAGTTTTACGACCTCTCTCTCGAGCAAGCCAAAAACACTAAGATGAAATCGTATTTGCAACTACAACTCCATTGAGTTCATACACAACTACTAAACTAAATCACATCTAAACAACAAATAAACCATCAACAAGAAAGATCCAACCGATAATCTAACCCATATTCACAAAATCACACCCCAAGAATTGGGGTTTTACCTAGACATGTTAAAGAGATAAAAATTTATACCAATATCAATTTTCATCAACTAGGTATGAAGGATTAAGTCTTAAAACACATCAAGAGTGAAGAATCTTCAAGACCTAAGTTCAATTTCTTGGAGTTGAGACCCTTTGAATCTTCAAGGTCTTAGAACAAAGTCTCCAAAACCCTCTAAAACTTACACTCTCTAAAAGCTGTAAAAAGTTCTAAGAATAATAGTGATATGATATTAAGCTAGAAATTTAAACAAGCATTCATAGTGTTTGAAAATGTGCTACGAAGGAGCCTTCGGCAAAATTAGTCGGTATCGCCGATACATTCGGCGATCCGCAGTTTGGTCGATTTCATCACCTTCCTGCTTTAGCCTTTAGCCTCTTCACGTTTTGAGTCGTTGGGTGATATGGTACTACTTCGCAAAACTGTTCGGCAACACGCCGACTGCTCCATTGCATCGCCAACTTGACCTTTTCCTTCATGGCTCAGCGCACTGGAACAAAAGGTGATCTCCAGACCGATCGACGACTCGCCAACTGGGCTCGACAATCTTCAGGCCTTCATTTCTTCGTTCTTTTTAGCCGTCTTGTTCCTTCTTGCCATGTAATGTCCATGCTTTGCCTCAAACTCCATATACCTAAAACTTAAGGATTTTCATCATATATTGAGACAAAATATACATTTGAGGACACTAATTCTATCAAAATATAGCCCTAAATGAGTCCAAATTGGGGACTCATCAACACCCCTAACTTAAACATTTGCTTGTCCTCAAGTAACTCGAGTTCAGCTATTCAAAAAGAGTGTCTCAAATAGTGCTACACAAGAATCAATCATAAATGCACACAAGAAGTCTCATTTTACTCATGCAAAGATGAATTGTGCACTCACAGTTTCAAGTTGTTACTCACCAATATCGAAGAATCTCATGCTCACAATACTTGCTTCAAATGCAAGTTCAAGCTCAACCAAAGTGTTCAAATGCCCTCACACAAAGAATGATTCCATATTCACACAATGGTTCACAGTTTAAAGTTTTGGAATCAAATGCAACGCTCACACTCAAAAAGAGGAACACAATGCATAATTTTACCCATAGGTTTGCCCGTATTTTCCAATCGACATTTGTTTCAGCTCACTCAAGATTAAAAAGGTCTTTCAAGGCTTGTAATGGGGCTGAGTGCAAAGGTATGGTCATTTAGGTTCAGTAGCTATAGTCCTCATGAAACAAAGGTTGAATAACACTCCATTTCATCATTCTCATTTATGCTCAGAAGTAGTCCTATTATTCACTTCCCATGGATAGTTGGAAACCCACCAATTTTGTTTATACTTTCATAACTTTATTCCACAACTTTTTCATTCTTTTTCTTTCTCTTTCTCTTTTTTTTGTATGGAGGGGTTCCATTTTTCACAAAATCATGGGTAGAAGGGACTTTCTTGTATTTCTTGATTTGCTTTCTCTTTTCACCACACCCCCAACTTAGACTTTTTGCCTAAGTTGGCTATTCAAACAAACCACAACTTCATGAGGATTATGGGTGATGGATAAAAAAAGGTCATTGTTTCCATCAAGTTTCTTCCAAAGAAAGGTAAGGCTCAAGGGGTGTTTTTCAAAAGAGGTTCAGACACACTCACAAGGTAGGCCACAAAAGAGGTATATGTCAAATTGGCTCACACTCTTAGAAGTTGCCTAAGATCACATCAAGAGATAGCCTTACTTAGTGGACCGGACCAACGGGGCAAATTCTAGGTGTTATCATGCATGTTTCACTGTAAGCTCATCAGACAAGGCATCGACACTAAAGTCAAACAAGACTTCACACTTCCGCTAGTGTGCAATGCTCATCACAAGAGTTTCGATTCGATAGTTAGCTAGTCACAACAAGATGAAAGGAGTTCACATATTGTCTATGCAACTTCAATTGGCCTTGTTGTAGTTGCGCATTTATTTTGTTCAATTATAAGCACTATTCAAGTCATCGGTATTGATCAAACTGATCCTCAAATTTGCACAAGAACAGCCACAGTCAATACAAAGAAGATGTGGCAAAATATTTTGGAAGTGTCAAAAATCATTCACAATTAAAAACATGGAACCACAAGCTCAAACATCCACAAGATGCAGTGTATAAAACAAAATTTCAGCTCACAACCCAATATATAAACAAAACCAGAGAGTCAGAAAATCACAAAAGGTGGGCCTCACCCCACCACAAATAAATCATTTGTCCTCAAATGCAAATAAAAATATCCAAAGTGAAATAAAGTAAGACAGAGAGGGAGGTAAAGAGGGAATCCTGTCTATGTAGTCTCTCCATCTGTCTGGGCATCAGTGCCCGAGGTCACCTCAGGGGGGACAACAGTGCCAGATTCACCAAGGTTTGTTGAGTGTGAGTCTGCCAGAAAGACATGCACCACTCTACAAAATCCCCTGACCCATGAAGGAATATTAGGGTCCAGGGTAATGGTATTCTTGACAGAAGTGGGTCTTTTGCCCTTGCCTTTATTTCCAGGTGGAGGTTCTTGTCTTCTCTTCTTGGGAGGATTTAACCCACCTTCATTTATTGTGATATACCGTGCTCTTTTTCGGGGTGCCATAACAATATTGGCCTTTGCCATATCTTCGGGATACTCAAATTTCTCCCCGCTAGACTCAACAACATGCAAGCATAACCCCACAAGATTTAACCAACTTTAATGCACAAAAAATATGGGATTTTAGCAATATAAACACTACGGGCAAGATTTTAACGGGCATAAGCAAAAACAATTAAGATCAGAGAGGCCCAGCACACATCACTAACATAAGATCATTGCAAATGAGTACACAATTGTTAAAAATAAATTTGGGGTTCGGAAAACCAACCTTAGATGCCGATTAAAATACTTTTGAAATGCTACGTGGCAATGTAATCCAACTCCGAGAACCAATCAACAACTTAAATATAGTAAAAGTGTAAGAAATATTGAAAATACTAAACGGGTCCGAGTTTGTGAAGGTCTGAAGTGAGGGAAAGTGTAGAGTTTAAAAGTTTAAACCTTTGGCCTTTTAAGAAACCATTCAGTTCTCGCCCATTCGGCTACAGTCGTTGTCGCCGATCCATTCGGTGACTCGCTAAGTGGATACTTATCTCGCCGAGTTTTACTAGACCTCCAGTTAAATTGGAGGTCCAAACGGCGAACTGGATCGCAATCACCGACCAGTTCGTCATCGTTTTGCACTAGCCTTCAGCATTGTTGTGTTTTGTGTCATTGGGCAATATAGTACTGCTTCACAGAACTATACGGTGACGTGCCGACTGCCCCTTTCATTGCCTTTTTGATCTTGCTCCTTCAAGGCTTCGCGTATTGGAACAAAGGGCGGAGTGCATCCCTTCGGCAGATCGCCAAGCATGTTTGGCGATGCTAAGGCTTCAGCTCCTTCGTTCTTTTCAGCCTTTTTGTTCCTTTTTGCGCCTAAGTGTCCATGTTTCTACTAAAACTTTAAATACATGAAACTTAAGTATTTTCATCAGATATATAGACTAAATAAGCATTTGAGGACACTATTTCTATTAAAATAAAGCCCTGAATGAGTCCAACTTGTGGATTAATCAATATCCCCAACTTAAACTTTTGCTTGTCCTCAAGTAGAACTCTAGTTCAGCAGTTAAAACAGGATGTCTCAAATAGTGCTACACAAGACTAAATCATGAGCATACACAATAAGACTCAAATTACTCATTCAAAGATCAATTGTTTACTCAAAGATTCAAGTTGTGACACACAATTAGCAAAGATTCTCATGCTCGCAATACTTGCTACTTGTGCAAGTTCAAGCTCAACAAAAAGTATCTAAATGCCCTCACATAAAAAATGATTCCATATTCACACACAGAGGTTAATCAATTCAAGATCAGGAATCAGATGCAACGGTCACACTCAAATTGAGGAACACAATGCATGTTTTCACCCATAGGCTTGCCCTTATTTTCCAATTGATCTTCGGTTCGGCTCACTCAAGATCAAAAAGGTCTTTCTAAGGCTTGTAATGAGGCTGAGTGCAAATGTATGATCATTTAGGTTCAGTGACTTTTTCCTCATGAGATGTGGTATTCTCAAGGCATCCCCTTCTTTTCCTTTATCAATTCTATTTTTTCTAGTGCTTCTAAGTCATCTTTTTATTCACCTCCATTGATTGCTTGGAAACCCAATTTCTTTTGTACTATTATTCCATAACTTTTCTTTTTCATTCTTTTCTTTTCTTTTTCTTTTTTTTTATATGGAGGGTTTCCATTTTCCTGCAACAGCATGGGTTAAGTGAGACTTTTCTTGCACTTCTTGACTTCTCCTTTTCCTTTTTCACCATACCCCCAACTTAGGCTTTTGGCCTAAGTTGGCTATTCACTAAACGACAAATCAAGAGGATTGTCGGTAATAGATCAAGTAAGGTCTAGGGTTCACCAAGGTTTTTTCAAAGAAAGGTAAGGCTCAAAGGGTGTTCAAGAGAGTTTCACAGCCTCACGGGTAGGCCACACAAGAGATATATGTCAAATTGGCTCACACTCTCTAAAGTTGCGTAAGATCATCTCAAGAGCAAGCCTTACTTAATCAATCGGACTAACGGGGCAAATTCTAGGTTTATTCATGCATGGTTCAAAGTAAACTCATCACACAAGGCATCGACACTAAAGTCAAACAAGACAACACACTTTCTCTAGTGTGCAACGGTCACCACAAGAGAATCAATTTGATAAATGGCTAATCACAACGAGAAGCAAAGAGTTCACATACTGTCTATGCAACTTTATTTGGTTTCGTCGTAGCCGCACATTCATATTTGTTCTATTGAGAGAACTATACAAGTCATCGTTAATGATCAAAATCGAGACTTGAATTTGTACAAGAACAACCACTTTCACTACAAGAGGTGGCGAAAACTTTCGAAAAATGAATTTTTTTCGAAAGGGTCAAAATTATTTTCAATTAAACCCAAAAGAGATCCATAAGCTCAAACAATCGCAAAGAAGTTTTAAAAACACAATTAAAAACAGACAACCCAAATATATATAGAAAACATCATTCAAAACAAGAAAACAAGGTGAGCCTCACCCCACCACAAAAGAAATGTGTTTGTCCTCAAATGCGAGTAATAGTATCTAAAAATGAAATCAAAGCAAGACAGGGAGATAGATAAAGATAAATCATGTCTATGCAGCCTCTCCACTTGTCGGGGCATCAGAACTCTCAGCTGCAGTTTGTAATTGGGCATCAGCCCAGAGTAGTCATATCAAGAGCAGTAGTGCCAGGTCCTGTAGGGGATGCTGTGGACATCTCAGCATGTGATGCATGGATCACCAGCTTTGATGCTGATCAAATAGCTTTCTGTAATGTTAGGCAACAAAGAAATCCAACCCCAAGCACTAATCACCGACTAAAATATTAATTTAAGGCAAAAAAACTAGAAAATAATACCTTTGGTATTATTTTGGAGAGTTTGAAACGAGGGAAAGTGAGAGATTAAAATTTTTGACCTTTGGCGTTTATATAACCGTTCGGCGATGTTAGTCGCACTCGCCGAACCACTCGACGAAGCACCGAGAGATCTTTTATCCTGCCCTTTCTTCAACATCTTCAATTGTCTAGGGGCGAAATCAGCGGTCTGCATCGAGATCGCTGAACAGGTTGGCGATGCGCCATGCTGCTTTTTGAGTTCGCCTAGTTTTATAGGCGCTGTAATGCTCTTGCATTGAGCCAAACCACGAAATTCAGCAAGGCTCGCCAACCTGTTTGGCGCCATGCTGAATGGATTTTTTGCTCACCAACCTGGAATTTTCCACAGTTTCCTCATTTTTAACCTATAACATTAACACACCATTATTTATAAAAGTAAAATCCTACATTTACTACCTTGAGTTGCCTCCCAAGAAATGCCATATTTAACGTCATGGCTCGATGTAGGTCCTGCCTCACTCTCTGTTATTGGAGCTAGACCTAGTGTCACTAGGTAACCCCAATATGTCGTTTGGATGGAGTTAAGGCATTGCAAACATCATGAGTGATCTGATGTGCTGGATTGATCTAGAATGAGATCCAATCAATTGATTCAACGCTTCAACACTCTCTCTCATTTCGTCCAACACTCGATCTTGATCGGTGATCTTTTGGAGAGTGATTTGAAGTGTGTCCCCAACATGACTTTTTTCATCTTCTCTAGACTTCTTCCGTGCATTAGGAGGTATGTACCTCCTTTGGTATTTGCACTGGTTTTCCACCTCAGATAATTTGGTGGTCAAGTCATTTAGTTGAGATACCAGTGCAACTATCTTGAAGTCACCCTCGACTTTTTGATCTGCCTCAACTGACTTGCCTCCACTCCCTCTGCATGCTCAGAGGACCTGCCAACACAAATAATAAACAAAGAAAAACAAAACTAAAAGTAAAATTAGTAAAAACTATAATAAAAAGAACAAAAACTCTAGAATTCTACATCTTCACGTGACACCATTCCCCAGCAGTAACGCCATTTTGATGCTTATAGTGACCAATGACACTAACATACGGTACGAGTTTCTACGATCGTCAATGATATAGTAACCCAACTAAAGGTTAGGGTCGCGTCCCAAGGGAGTGGCTTTGAAAATTGATAGAAAAATAAAATTTAGTTCTAACTAGTCGTAGCTAAAGATATTAACGATTAAAAACATAATAAATCAAAGGGGGGGTGACACAAAAGTGTCAAATATCGATTGGGGGTTTAATCACAAGTAGTATAAACAACGAAAATAACAAGAAAATCAAGTATGGGGAAGAGTTCTTAGGGTGTGACCGCAATACAAGTTGAGATAAATCGTTGGGTACATGTCTTCGATAGGAAATTTGCAAGATAATAGTGACTAGGCTAAGCTTTAGATGGAAATAAGTTTCCTCTCGGGCAACTTACCTTTTTCAAATGCGTTTCTCTCGGACACCCATTTGCCGCATGAAGGCTAGCCTACGCCTTACCCCACTCACTCTCCCGAACTGAGTGTTAGGATATGGGACTAGGTCTCACCCTCTCGGGCTAAACCTCATGTCAACCTACTCCTTAGGCCATCAGTCTAGCAGTCTTGGCTTCGTGACCTCCCTCTCGGCAAGCCAAAAACACATGGGTGGGTTTGTATTTGCAACTACAAACCCATTAAATTAAACCACAACCACTAGGTGAAATCAGCATTAAAATACATCTATCATATCAGCAAGCAAGACCCAACAACAATATCAACACATCTTTGCTAAATCACACCCAAAGAATTGGGGTTTTTAGCCACACATCAAGAAATAACAAAATACACCTAAAATGTTACTAAAGTCAAATGGGTATAAGATAATAAACCTTGATTTAAGCAAAGGAAGAAGAATGGAGAAGACCCACTTCCAACTTGGGGAAGATGAAATCCTTCTTTCTTCAGCTTTTGTTGATGTTTCTGGACAACACTCGATGAATTAAAGATTGAAACTTGTAACTTTTTGCCAAGCTTTTGTTGATGCGCGAGCTCCCTATTTGTTTAGCACAAATTTATGTATTTCAAAACATAATACTATATATAGTATAGTTCGGATATTAGATATGCTTGTTTAAGCAAATATTATAACTAAAATCATGAGATGTTATCCACTTTATTGTAATTAATCGTACACTCTTGATCTCTATCTTCTTGTCTCTTCTTTGTATATTTATATCATCTTTTTGTTTAAAAAATTTTAGTAGCAGATTAATATTTGTGGATGATTTGTATTCTAGTGGTATCAATTGCTCTAGGACCATTAGTGGTCAATTTGAGACCAAAATTATTGCTCGTCCCTAAAGGTCAATCGAAGATGAGAAATGTTGCTTATTTCTAATGATTAAGCTAGGACTAGAATAGCTTGATCGTTACTAAATATGTTTTAGGACCAGGTCATTGAACGTCGCTAAATCTATTCAAGGACCAAGTTGTTGATCGTCTCTAATCTATTCTAGGACTAGGTAATTACTTGTCTTTAATGTGTTTCTAGGACCAGGTGGTTGCTCGTTGCTAATGATATTCTAGGACCAATTTATGATCGTCCCTAAAGAGGGTTAACGACCCGAAATAAGTTTTTTCTAAGATATCTTAAATGTATTTGAGACCAGAATTGTGGTCTCTAAAATGACTGAGGCGGCCAGATTTCTTTCCCGTCCCAAAAACATTTAACGACCGGATTCTTAAAGTCGTCTTTGTTGACCAATAGCGACGGAAGCTACTAGGACGAGTGGCGACCAGCCTTTTCAGGTCCCAAATGCTTATTAGGGACCAGATTTGGACTTTTAGGGACGAGATTTCCCTTCCTTAGAGACAGTTTTTCTTGTAGTGTTAGTTAATTAGCCACCTATATAAGTCTAATACACCCCTAAACTAATTGATTTATCATTCCTCTTAAAACCCCAAATTACTCTCCAAAAATCCTCTCTCTAGAAGTGAAGAAGAAGAAGGAGAAGAGAAGGGAAGAGGGCAGCATCTAGGTCGAAATTCTCCATTGAGACAAGCTTTCTTTAGGGCTTTGAATCAAGGTACGTGAAACTTAATCATCTATGAGTTCTCCCACCCATAGAGCCACCATAGTTCCCCCACTTGTGAAATAAAAAACCCCATCCAGCTAGGGTTGTGCTTGCATTGTGGGTAGGGTTTGGGTGTGATTCCAATCTAGTGGATAACACCCAATTATGATTGATTTAGTTTTGTTTTATGATATTATGATGATTTCATGAGATTTCTATGATAAACCATTATCTGAATAGATGAATGTGATAGTTGTGGGTTTATGCCATTAGAGGCAAAGTTGAAGGTTGATAGTTAATCTTCCTAAATCAAAGTCATGTGTAGTAGTTGATCAAATTTAGGATCATATGATAATGAATTGAACTAGACTCTATTGTATATGATTGATCTTGACTTGTAAATTTAGAATTGAACCTTTATGATCAATTGTAACTAGAATCGCCTAGTAATGAAAGATGTGAGAAAAATACCTTGAAATCTAGGTATAAAGAAAAGATTAAGAAAGAAACCTTTAGTGTAGGGTTGTGTTCATGATAGCTAAGGCTTTAGGGAGATGCTAATTTGATGAAATAGATGTGTTAAGGCTTTGAGAGTAAAATCTAAAAGAGAATTGAAGTATAATGGGTTGAATTGAGGTGAAAGTCCTATACTCACCTAATCTACCTCATGAATGCTTGAAAGAAGAAAGTGATAGTTATCACTTGAACATTGACTGATTGTCAAGGACATTCCTCCATGAGACATGAGTGTTAATCAAGGCTTAACAAGTAAATCTTGGGGTGTATGCTTGGTCGCAAGTGGGTATTGACAACGACAACGGAGAGTCACACAAGAGAGGGTCTGAGCTCCAAGTAGAAAAGAGAACCACACCTAGTTGATGTGAGGATTATCTTAAAGAGGGAACTATTATGTAGTAGAGTGTGGGTTTTCCCAAAGTTAGGTCTCATGAGATGGAATCCTTCACATAGTTGAGTTATGGTTTCTAGTAGCAATCTCCATATCCTATGGACTAAAACATGCTTGAGAAGTGTCTCATAGTGTTCAAAAGCATAAAGGAACTAAGACTTATTTACTGAAGTAACTCATAGTGTTCAAGAGTGTGAAGGAGCTTAGACATACTTAAGAGAGTATTTCATAGTGTTCAAAGTAAAGATGGCTTAGACATGCTTAAGGTAGTTTCTCATAGTGTCTATGTTAGTAATGAACTTAGACATTCTTAGGGTAGTATCTCATAGGGTTCAAGCTACTAAGAACTAAGATGTGCTTAAGGGAGTACTTCATAGTGTTCTAAAGTTAAAGAGAGCAACTAGGTTCCAAAACCATAAAGTAATAGTAAGAGGACCTAAAAGTTATACTTAGCATGATTAGTAGTATCAGATGCTATGATTTCATTGCACAAGTATGATCTAGGGTTACTAAAGAGAAGTTATGAGATAGGATAGTGCTATAGTTGCCTTCCTAGCTATAATTGACTAAAGGTGAGAGATTCCCTTAGTTATGAGTTTATAATGTGGCCAAAGGTGGGTAAATATGAGTAAGATGACTTGAAGGTCATGCTTAGTGTGAAGGGTAGTATGGGATGCCTTTCATGCATTCCCAAGTGTGCTTTGAGGTTACTTAGAAGTTTGTTGCCCTTATGGAATATGAAAGCTTAAAGAGTTAAACATGCATGTAGACTATGATTAAGATGACCAAAAAGGGATACTTGGCTTGGGTAGTAGTATGGGATGCTATTCTTGTTTTGCTCATGTATGCTTTTGAGGTTACTTGAGAATGGTGCTATTATAGTAGAGATGACTAAGAGTCAATTATGCTTATATGATTATGACTTATCTCCTATGCTCATTAACTATGTCTTATGTTGACTTATGTTTATAGGATGCTTATGTTGGAGACCATGCTATGACTATGATATTTATGTATGACTATGTTATTGTCTCTTATGCTTATATCTTATGTTGACTAACCATTTTGAGATTCTCTTATGTTGATATGTAAGCTTTCATACTTGGTACATTTTGTACCAACACATATTGCCTACATTCTAACCAAATGTACGGTTGGATACTTGAGTTTCTTTGGAGGGTAGGTTTCTAAGGTGCAAGAAGACTTGAAGAGTTGATGAGTCCTCATAGCTTCAATGACAAACCTATGTTTCCCTTATGTCATTTCTTTATGTTTTAGACTTTTTATGGATTGTGTCCCAAGACTTTATTTCAAAAGTGTTTATAGATGGTTTGAGACAAAGTTGTAGTAAAGGCTTCCGCATGTTTATATGAAAATGTTTTAGATTGTAAAAGTTTTAAATTGTTTCGTATTTTATTTCTATCAACTATTTTATGATGCTAAGGACATGTATGAGACCCCTTCGGGGTCAAGTACGCCATGTTACATCTAGGGGTACCCCTGGGTCGAGATAAAAAGTGAAAAAGCTTTGTTTCTTAAATTAATTTGTTGGGTATCTATATTGCTTAGTTGAATAAAAGGGGTTTCCAAATAAGCTCAAGAAGAAAAGAGTGTTACTACAACTAAAACAACTTTTAGTGGCAATAAATGGATACACTAATAAAGAGTGTTAAAGTCTTTACTATCATTACTTAAGTGCCACTAGATCTAATGTCGCTAAAGTCTTGAGAGACATATACAAAGAGTATTAATTGTCGCTTAAAATACATATTTAGCTGCAATTGAGCTATTGCCATTAATTAATTGTCGCTAAAGATCATTTTTAATGCAGTGTGTACTGAAAAGAATGAGGATTAGTCCTTATGTTCAAAAACCGAAAGAGGTGAAATTGAAAAACAAAAATTGTTTAAAAAGGTGAAGTCACTAAAAAAAAATATCATACCTTTACCCTCGGCCCTATTACAAACCTTGAAACACCTTTTAGATCTTTCAAAAGTAAAGTAAATTGATTGTTGGAAAATATGGGAAAAGATATTGGTTGAAACATGAATGTTTTTCTCTTTGACAGTGAGATTTTGTTATTGATTTTCTTTGTGAGGGCATGGAATCATTTTTTATTTGAAGGAACTTGAATACTTCTGTTGATGCATAGATTTGCATCATGAGTGAGAATTTGTGAGCATGTGCTTATAGTGATTATGGCTATTTATCGTTTAAGGCTTTTGATGCATAATTAAATTAATGCATGTTCTTGGGTTTAACCTTGTGATAATACTTGCATGTTGGTTTTGAAGAAACACTGTTATAGACACCTTAGTTGAACTAATTAATTTTTTTATTTACTTGAGGACAAGAAAAAGTTTAAGTGGGGGTGTTGATATGTCATAGATTTTGGACTCATTTGTGGATTTTCAGTTCACCAAATAGTGTCCTCAATGTCTTTTTATGTCAATTTCTTATGCTAAAGTATTGATTGGCAGCTAGGAAGGTTTAAGGACAAATCAAGGAAAGATTTATGCAAAAAGAAGACAAAAATATATAAAATAAAGAAAATGTGAAGTTGAAGCTCACCAAACACACTTGGCAACTTACCAACATTGCTTGACCTCACTAAAATTTACTAAGACTTCTGCTTTAAAGTTCAAAGAGGGACAATGAGAAAATGAACAAAAGGAAACTCGCCAACTGATTAGTCAAGGAGCTGTGAACACACAAAAAGAGTTGGATAATTATTCTAAGTATTAAAGCAATTGGCAAAGTGAGTACTCAATCAACGACTCGCCAACCAGGTCTCTTAGCATTGACTGACTCGAAACATCTTTTTGGAAGTTCGATTAAAATAAAGAGAATATATTCACAAGCTTAGGTGGTACTCGAAGACTCATCAAGCCTTAATAGTGATGCTCATCGGGCTCACAAGCTGATGTTCAACACCCGAAGCCTTGAAAGTAAAGATGAAAGGTGAGAAGAAGATGAATTCGGCAACTCGCAAAGTAAGTCAGCGAGACCGACTAACACTACTGAATGAGTCTCTAGGTACAAAATTTACCATCTTTGAGGAAAGTATAAATTGATTTGAGGAGAGAGAAAAAGGATCTTCTATTCTCTGAAATTACAGTACACAAGAACCTTCTAAGGATTTAGTGTTTTAGCAAACTTGAAAGTGATGGTTGTGGGTTTTCCCTTTGGGTTTTCTTCAATTTGAGGCTGGATTCAATAAATTCAAATGTAGAACAACCTTTTAGGTGTAATTTTCTTAAATTTTTATATGTTAAGCTAAAACCCATGTACTAAGGGTATGCAAATGCATTTAGCCTTTGATTAGAACATGGTGTGATTGTGTATTGCTTTGTTTTTTTTATTAATTTCAGTGCATTTAGTTTAATTATCATGTTTTAACTCATGATTTGAGGTTTCAAGATCAATTATAGATTATATCTTCATGTTTTGTTTGAAAAAATATTCATTTAAGAAGATGATTAGATTGATAATTGCATATTGTCTTTAATGGCGAAGTTATCTTGAGAAAGAGATTTAGATTTTATTGTCAACTGGTAGATTTTCTTGATAAAGAAATCGATTTAAGGTTTTTGCTTTGTTGGGAATAGTTTGCACTAGAGGCTTTAAATAATGATCTTGTGAATAAACAATTTGTGATTGAGAAATACATATTGTACTTTAGATTGATCTATCCTACCCACTAGGAGTTAATACTATTGAGAAATCGCATTTAATCATGTTTAAAATCAAGTCCCAACGATGCATACTCCTAGATTAATTCTCATATTTGTTAAGTTTTCTTGTTTACTTACTCTTATTGAACAATTTTTAACTAAATTCTCTTTATTTGATAATTTGAAATATCTCACATTTATTTTATGTTAAGCACTAGTTTATAAATGTCACAACCCAAGGGTACCCCGTAGACGTAACAAGGCACATAGAACCCCAAAAGGAACTATGTAAGCCACTTAGCATATCATGACATAAGTAAATAACAATAAAGAGTACAACACATTTTGAGTCTTAAGAAATTCTTCATAAAAGCAAAGAAGAAATCTAGACTTGTCTTAATTAGCCATCTATTACAATCGAATTACCAAATAGGGTCAAAGTCCTTACAACATAGTTCTCAAATGAAAGTACTACAAATGAACTAGAAATCATCTTCCGTCCTCGAACTATGAGGACTCACTGAAAAGTAAGGAGAATAGTCGATCCAAGATTTGACCAAGAAGTAAATCACTTCAAGAACCGAACCCTACACTTAAAGAAAAATGTAGAGAATACGAGTTAGTACAAAAATGCACTAAGTATGATAGACATGCAAGAAATCATGAAGACATGCTAAAAAGGACATTTTAGTTGAAAACCATGCACTTTACCAAGTTTGAACTCATCATGAATACATTGGAAAGAATAAGTCATAAATCACATTGAAAACCATGCACTTTAACAAGTTTGAACTCATCATGAATACATTGGAAATAATAAGTCATAAACCATATTATCATGCATAGATCTTCATATCATAATGGCAATATATCATAGGTACCCTTAAAGTCAACTTGTGCAATGCATGAGTAAGATCCCATAATACTACCCATACTAAGTAAAGTCTCTTGAGTAGCTATTGTTCATAAATCATATTCTTGTTCATATTAACATATTAGGGAATAAGCCTTAATTGATATTAACCATGTGAGCTAACCATGGAATCCAGTGTGTACCCCACACCGAAAATGGGTTGTCCTACTTGCCTAAGGTATAACCATACTCTTAGAGTAGGTGGATCCACTAGCTGTAGACCTATGAGGGCACATAGTTATGGGATAAGGGGGTTTCTACTAGAAAACCCAACCTCAACTAACGGAAGAACTTCCATCCCAAGAGATTACTACTAGGAAAACCGAACCTCAACTAACGGAAGAGCTTCCATCTGAAGAGATTACTACTAGGAAATCCCATCCTCAACTAATAGAAGAGCTCGCATCTAATATCAATATCAACTCGGTACTAAGTATTGATTCCCACATTTTACATATTAAGTCCTTACTTAAGTTCATAATCATGGAGGAATGTCTTGACACTCAAACCAACATAATCATACTATAGCTCCTAGATTCATTAGGTGAGATTAGTCTTCCAACCTTAGAATCACTACATGTGACAAGCCTTTCACATTATATCTTATTCATGCATGAGTGTGTTCATGAGGATAATATTCCAACACAACAACAACTAGATCATAATCATATTCACTTTACTCTCAAAGTGTTCTTAAAGCATATACATAAATATCAAAATCATGCATAAATCTCATACTTTGTCCTTCAAGGACCATAAGCCATATTTCCATCAACACATCTAGAATTACTACATTAGACATGGATTATAGCATAATTCAAGTAACCCAACTATAACAACCATAATCTCATATCATCTTTCTATAATCACCAAACCCACATCATAGTTCATAATTGGGGAAATCAGGGATTTCATGGGTTCTTGGTGGAATTTCATCATAAATCAACAATAAATCATCAATTCAATCATAATCCATCAAAAATCAACCATTAAAAAAGTTTTTGGAAAGAACCCGTAAGATTGAAGTCAAACCCTAGGGGAAATCACTAGTTTTGAAATTCAGTTTGGAGGGACTCCATGGATGAAGGACTACCATACCTTAGTTATGATTCTTCAAAGAATTTGAGTGAAATATCCTTGTTTCTTCATGTTGTAGCTCCAATATTACTCTTCTTCTTTTTTGAGTTCTAGAGAGAGAAATTTTGTAGAAAATGAAGTTTGGGGAAAATATTTGGGTGTTTGGAAAATATGAAGTAATTGGGTGTATTTTGACTTAAAATGGCTTATATAGTTGAATAAATATAATACAAAACAAATTCACTTTGATATGGATTAAAAGGAATTTCTTAAAATGCCCCCTCATTTAAGTCACCTGCCTAGGGACCACGAGGGGCCCCACGAGCTGTGCTCCCATCCGTGGTCTTGAGGCAGTGGATTGGCACCTTGTGCCTTTCGCCCACAAGCCCAAGGCAATCCCACAAGGGGCTCTAAGAGTCGTGGTCCCTCTCGTGGACCTTGAGCCAGTGGCTAGGCCACTTACTTGCCGCCCTTATACCCCTAACTCTTCTCCACGAGACTTCTCACGAGCGGTGGTCTTCACCAGGAGCCATGAAGTGGCTCATGAAGGAGGGCCTATTTTGGGCAGTTATTGGGGAGCTCACTACCTAGGCTACCAACTACCACACCACGAGACATGGTGGTGGTCGTGGTCACTAGAGCAATGTCTAGGGGAGAGTGGACTACCTTGGTCCTCTCACTTGGCCCTTGCCCACCTCCTTGACTTATACCCTCTCGTTTAGCTTTAGTTTAGCGTAAGAACTTTCTGGGTTGTTGTAATATCTCCCCCTTAGGGACATTCATCCTCGGATGAAGATATATACACCCTACGGAAGTAAAGACTCAAGACTAGCAGCCCATCATGCATGCAACATCAAAATAACGCACACTTCAAAAGAGAAAACTTCAACTCCATGTTGACATCATCAATGCAACACAAGCAAGTAGGAGGTATATCTAAGAACCCATTATGCATAAAAACTCAACATATTTCTTAATCAGAGGATGAACTACCTTCTCCAACAAAAACAAGCTCAACACAACATTATGGAGCCAATATGCAATTATTCTCAAAAGCATACTACAACATGTCTATCAACTCATATCATGAAGTCACATACGCAACTAATGCCAAATGAACAACAACATGGGGAATACATCAATCATGAAAACTCATTTTCTTACTAATCATGATCAAGAACATGCATAACATTAGGAAATCATGGAAAAAGCACATATAGCACAAATGACTCCAAAACACTAAAACTCAAGTGGACCTACTTCCCTCAAGCTTGAATAGGAGTAGAAGGAAAGAGATGAGGGTATCAAGATTTCATATCGGCCTCGGCCTCCCAAGTAGAACCTTAAACTAGATGATTTCTCCATAAAACCTTCACGGAAGCTATGTCCTTTTTTCTCAACCTTTTAACTTGCCGGTCTAAGATATCTACTGGAACCTTTTCATATGAGAGACTTTCATCAACTCCTAACCCTTCTAAGGGAATAATGGATTCCGGATCTCCAATAAACTTCTTAAGCATGGAGACATGAAACGCCGGATGAACTGGAGTCAACTCGTTTGGTAAATCCAACTCATAGGCAACTTTCCTAATACACTTAAAATTTTGATATGGCCCCACATACTGGGGACTAAGTTTCGCCTTCTTGCCAAACCTCATCACACCTTTCATAGGTGAGATTTTTAAATAGACCCAATCATTAAATTCACATTCTAAATCCCTTCTTCCAACATCGGCACAAGATTTTTGCCAACTTTGGGCCGTTCTCAATCTCCCTCTAATGAGTTGGACCTTTTCGAAGGCCTTATAAACTAGTTCGGGACTAGTAAGAGCAATTTGACCTTCCTCAAACCAACCAACCAAAGACCTAAATCTCCTACAATACAAGGCTTCAAAAGTAGCCATACTGATACTTGAGTGGTAACTATTATTGTAGGCGAACTCTATTAATGGAAAGTGGTCATCCCAATTGCTCTTGAAGTCTAAAACACATGCCCTCAACATATCTTCAAATGTTTAGATGGTACGTTCTACTTGGCCACTGGTTTGGGGATGAAAAATCGTGCTAAGCTTAACCTGAGTACCAAGCCCTTTTTGGAATGACTTCCACAACTGAGAAGTAAATTGAGTACCCCGATCCAAAAAATAGATAAAGTAACCCCTTGCAACTTCATTATCTCTCTTATATACAACTTGGCATAGTCTTCTGCTGAAAAAGAAATGAAAAATTAGTTTGTAAATTTGTTTCGTTATAGTAGATTGTTGTTTGGTGTTGTGGTTTGTTGATTTGCAGGTATACAACATGAGTTATCCTAGTATTGTCAATGATAGTCACTATGGGAAAAATGAAAATGTGGGTGAATTGAATGAAATGCACATGAACATAATTCAAACCACGGGAGACCTCCAGTTACCTCCTACATTAGGGAGGACAGTTTTTCGTGTAAGCACATCGATGCTACAGTTTCTCTAATTAAGAGGAAGGTTAAGGGGTTCAGGTCCTGAAAATCCTCATGAAAACCTTCAATTTTTTATGGATTTATGAGGACAGTTTGTGTTCAAAAACATCTCACAAGAGTCCAAAAGGTTGAGATTATTCCCATTCTCTTTGACGGGTGAAGCTACAGGATGATTGACGGAATTTCCAAATGATTCTATCACTTTTTCAGAAGACTTGACTGAAGCTTTCCTAGAGAGGTTCTTTCCTCCCTCAAAAATAGTAAAGCTTAGGGATAGCATCAAAAACATCAAAAAAAATGGAGGTTAACCTCTACATCAGAAATGGTTGTGGTTATGAAATTTACTCCTAATGTATCCAACACATGTTGTTCCAGATAGTTTACAGTTGCAATAATTTTATTGTAGCCTTGATTCCATCAACAAGGGTTTGGGCAGTCAACTTGCCCAAGGTGGCTTGATGTGATAACCGTATGAGGTAGTAGCATTGTTGCTATCTGATATGACCAGAGTGAAGCGAGCATGGCATACTAGAGAGGACAAAGTATCTTCTTTACAATTGAACATGAGCAAAAAACAAATTGAAAAAGACCATAAGTGAAATGAACATGGGAAAAATGATGATTCAAATCAATTTTTTGTCGAAACATGTAATGGGAGGGGGATTGAAAGCAGTACATGCAGTTTAAACAAGTAGTGGATAATGTCTGGAAGATACCAAATTTGAGGCATTGTATAATGAGGAAGTACAGTACTTGAGAAATCAAATGGGGGTTCAAACCTTAACTAGCAATGACAACATGGGAACCAAGGTTGTAATAATGAGTGAGATAAATTTTCAAGAGATTAGAGAGGTGGAAATTGGAGAAAATGGGAGGCTAAAAAAGATAGGGTTGTTCCTCCTCGTTATCATCCTAGGCCAAAAGAACCAACTGGGTCGGAGCCATAATGCACTGTTGAGATGTTCACAAGGATCATCAACAAGGTTGAAGCGTCTAACAAGGTGTTGAAGGACATGAAATATTACTTCTCCCCCTAAAATTCATAAAGATACCTCTCATTCGGTGTCAGTCAAACAGTTTAAAATCGTGATATGTCAACCCTCAACTCATCTCAATCCAAGGCAAAATGGAACTTTTCCTAGTGACATTGTCCCAAATCCCAAAAATGATTGTTGTTGAGTGAGAATTATGGTGTGCCATAATGTTAAATAAGGCGTTTCTTGGTAGGCAACCAACGTTTTATATTAATGCTTTCAATAAAGTGTGTTGTGAGAGTAGGGTGAAATGAAGTATGCATGTTGAGAGAGGTAATTAAGGCGATGCCAAGACAAAGTTGGCGATCCTTCGAGAGTATTTTGAAGATATCTTCATGTCCGCCTTATGGGCTGAAAAATAAGAAAAAAAAAGTGTACTGTCAACTTAGGTGATTGATGAGTCCACAATTTTGACTCCGTTAGGGCTATATTTTGATAGAATTAGTGTCCTCAAATGCATATTTTGTCTCAATATCTGATGGAAATCCTTAAGTTTCAATCATTTGAATTTTGAGGAAAAGCATGGACACTACTTAGCAAAAAGGAACAAAGGCAACGGAAAGAACGAAGAAATAAAGATCTGAGAATCGCTGAACTCGTTCGGCGAGTCGCCAAAAGGTCTTATCCTCGCCTTTTGTTCTAGTGTACTGAGCCCTGAAGGAAAGGATCAAATCGGCGGTAAAAATGAGAAGTCGGTGTGTCGCCGAGCAGTTCCGCTAAGTAGTACTATGTCACCTAATGATCCAAAACATGACAATGCTAAAGGCTAATGCAAGAGGGCGATGAACTATACCAAAGGGATCCCGACTAACTGTGCCGAGTGATCTGTTGCAGCACAAACTTTCAAACACTATAAATATTCATTGAGAGTTGTAGCTTAGTATCGGATTTTTAGCTTTGAATAATATTATTCAGACTTTGCTTCTATTTTTGAGTTCTTAGTTTGGAGAGGGTTTTGAAGAACTTGAAGATTGAAAGGGTTTCAACTCCAAGATTTTGGACATGAGCCTTGAAGATTCTTCACTCTTGGATTGTTTTGAGACTTAAATCTTCATACCCATTTGAATTCAAACTCATATTGGTATAAATTTCTATCTCTTATACATGTCTAGCTAAAAATCCCAATTCTTGGGGTGTGATTTTGTAAATATGTGTTAAGTTAATTGTTGGGTCTTGCTTGCTGATAGTTGAATCGTTGTTTAAATGTGATTTCGTTTAGTAGTTGGGTTAGAACTTAATGAAATTGTAGTTGCAAATACGATTTCACCTTTGTGTTTTTGGCTTGCTCGAGAGAGAAGTCGTAAAATTAAGACTACTGAATTGATGACCGATGGGATTGGGTCGACATAAGGTTCAACTCGAGGGAATGGACCCTTGTCCTTTTCCCACATACTCAGCTCAAGAGAGTGAGTGGGCTAAGGCGGAGGCTGTGCTAAATACGACAACTCGGTGTTCGAGAGAAACCGAGTTAATTTGGGGTAAGTTTCTTGAGAGAGAATTTACCCCACTATAGTCTAGCCTAGTCACAAATATTCAACAAATTTACTATCAAAAGCACGTACCCAATGATCTAGTTTAGCCTGTATTCCTATCACATCCCAAGAATCACATCTCCTTGATTAGTACACTTTGTATTTTCGTTGTTTTTGCTTACTTGTTACAAACCCTCATTAATAATTGACTCTTGCATCACCCTTTTAGATTTAGTATGTTTACATTCGATAATGTCTATAGCTACAACTAATTGGATCCAAATTTTATTTTCCTATTAAGTCTCAAAACCACTCCTTTGGGATTCGACCCGAACCCTTGGTTGAGTTACATTACTAATGTACGATCGTGGACACTTGAATTGGAAGTTGTGTCTTGATTACGCAAACATCAATATGGTGTCGCTGCCGGGGAGTGGTGTATTCGAGAATTTGTAGTTTAGTAAAATTTCAGTTCTTGTTAGTGGTAGTTTTACTAAAAAAAATTTTGTTTTGTTTCTCGTTGTGTTGCTGTTTTTAGTAAGAAACTAGATTATTTCTGGTGGCAATGGTGAACAGCTAGATCTCTCTCTTTTAAGGATGGTGTCACTCAGGGATAAAATCCTGAGTTTTAGACAAGTTGAGGGAGATTCCATCCATAAATTGTGGTTGGGATTCGAGGCACTCTTCCTGAAATGCCCAGCTCATGCAATCTCAGAAAGCATGCTGCTGGATTGCTTCTACAAAAGTCTTGGCCTGGAGAATAAAAGAATGGCGGACCAAATATTTCATGGGGTGCTCTCATGACTACCCTTTGTAGTAGCCACCTAACTCCTTGATCACATGGCAATGACTAACAAGGAGGCTGAGAAAGACCATACTCTGGCCACACTGTTGACTCAATTATATTTAGGTACCAAGAAGATTATGCAATTGGAAGCACTGGATAAAAGGAAACACTGGTATGTTCCACCTCTCAAGAGTATGAAACCCAACGCAAGTGAGGACGGACAAATATATAAGATACTTTCACTCGTGCTCAGTAAAGTTGAAGGTCACGACAGGATGTTAAATGAGATCAAGGAGAATGTTATACTGCTAAATGAGATATCTGCCTCCCAATTCATATATATCCAGAGATTGGAGACTCAATTGGTTCATGTGATATCCCATCTCTTTCTCATAAATCAAAACTGAGTTGAGAAGTCTTGCCACGACTATAACTAAGGCACTTCTTGGGAGGCAACCTAGAGTTTTAATTATTTTCTCTTAATATTAAAATAACGGTGTTTTGATTTTGCAGGATGAATTGTAAGTAGTGTTGAGAAACAAGGAGATTGGCGAATAGAAAGGCCCCGTCAGTGAATCGCCAAAACGGTTGGTGTCCCCTTTTTCCTCTGTCGTTTGTTTCAAACCAAGTTTGGTTTGATATCTGTAAAACTCGGTGAGGAAATTGACCAATCAACGCATCGCCGAGTAAGTCAGCGATCCCGACTAATGTCACCTCATGGCCAAAAAATGGATGGCTTATTATGGGAGCCAGAGGTTTAAATTTCAAACTCCTCATTTTCCCTTCCTTTTCACCCTTCCAAATTCACACCAAGTTAGTACTTTCAATACTTTCCCATTCTGTAAGTATTTTAGCTGATCAATTTGTGGTCGAATTCGGACCACTTTACCGCCTAGCGTCTCAATCTTGTTGTAATCGACATTCAAGGTGAGTTTCGAACCCCGCATTTATTTTTAATGAGTTGTACTCTTATGCAAGTAATATTTTTATGTTGAAATGTGTTGGGCCTCTCTATTAGGATTAGCATGCTCAAGTACCTATTTTAATATGAATATCCTGCACTTATTGTTTTATTGTCGAAATTCCATCTTTACATGATTTATAATTGGCTAAAAATGTTCGAGGTGTTCGTTCATGGAAATCAGGAGAAATATGAATATCCCGAGGCAGTGGGGGTTGTGGTTCTTGCATTAATTTAACTAGTGCATGTTTTGATTCTGCCTTTGGGGGTCACAGGGGTGAAATTGTGAAATGGGGCTGAGAACAGGCATGTTGGGTCGTTTGGTGAGCTGGGTTGAGCTCACCCAACCACTCGGCGATTTACCTAATAGCCCCACATCGCCTTTAATTTCATGATGTATGTGTTGTTGGTTACTGCAACTTTCGGTGAGAATCTTGATGTCACCAAAGTCATTCGGCGTCTCGCCGATCATCTTTTGTTTCCCCTTTGTCTACACCCCTTGAACCTCTGTTGCACTGAAACATTCGGTGGGCAACCCCTTGCTCACCTAAAGTATTCGATGACTCACCGAAAGGATTGGCAATTCTGCCTGTAGCTGATTGTCCCTATTTTTTTTGTCGAACATTTTCTAATTTTACCTCGAAGCTTTGCAGACATGGCTAGACCTAAAGCTGTAGGGATAATCATGCCACCCCGACAGATAAGAGAATTTTTTTTAGGAAATATACAAGTGAAGTGAATCCTCCCAAGATGGGAAGTGAGGGCAAAAAGCCTACTTCCATCAAGAGATTAGTCCCCCGAGATCCCACTGTCCCTTCGGGGACTCGTGGATTCTACACATCTATACATTCCTTTCTGGCGGCTCATGACTTGGACAATTTTAGCAAGTCAGTTGCCGTTGAATCTTAAAACGTAGCTCAGGGGACTATTAGCCAAGTCCAGGCTGACATATCGGGCAATGATGCCCAGAAAGATAGAGCGACTGTGTAGATAAGATTTTTCTTTACCTCTCTTTCTGTCTTTATATATTTTATCGTTTGGATTTTGTTATTTGCATTTGAGGACAAATTGTTTTTCTTTGTGGTGGGGTGAGGCCCACCTTTGTGTGCTATTCGTGAATCGTATTTTGTTTCGTGTTTTGTTTATGTATTTTTCTTGTAAGCTATAATTTTATTAATATTGCTTTTGTGGATGTTTGAGATTATGGATCCATGTTTTCAATTGCGAAATGATTTTAACCTTTCTCAAAACTTTTTCCACCCCTTCTGTATTGAATGTGGTTGTTCTTTCGCAAATTTGAGCATCGGTTCCGACCAATACCGATGACTTTAATAGTGCTCTTAATCAAACAAATATGAATATGCGGCTACGATGAGGCCAAATGAAGTTGCATAGACAATATGTTAACTATTTCCATCTCGTTGTGACTAGACACTTATTAAATCATGTCTCTTTGTGATGAACGTTGCACACTAGGGAAAGTGTCGTGTCTTGTTTGACTTTAATGTCGATGTCTAGTGTGATGAGCTTACCTGTGAACTATGCATAATGGATCCTAGAATTTTTCCGATTGGTCCAGTCGACTAAGTAAGGATATCTCTTGATATGATCTTAGGAAATATCGAAGAGTATGAGGCAATTTGACATATACCTCTTTTGTGCCCTACCTTGTGAGTGTGTGAACCTCTCTTGAACACCCCTTGAACGGTACCTTTCTTTGGAAGAAACTTGATGACAACTTGATCTTTCTTGACCCATTACCCTTAATCCTCGTGAATTGTGGTTGATTAAATAGCAAACTTAGGCCAAAAGCCTAAGTTGGGGGTGTGGTGAAAAGAAAAGGGAAAGTCAAGAAGTGCAAGGAAAGTCTCCTTTAACCCATGATTTTGAGAAAAATGGAACCCCTCCATATATATAAAAAAAAGAGAAAAAGAAAATGAAAAAGAAAAATTGTGAAATAAATTTGAAAAGTATAAAAGAAATGGGGTTCCCAAACAATCCATGGGAAGTGAATAATAGGATGACTTATGAGCACTAAAGAAAATGATGAAAGAAGAGGAAAGGAAGTGTTGTTAGCACCACATTTTATGAGGATGAAAGTCACTGAGCCTAAATGACCATACCTTTGCACTCAGCCCCATTACAAGCCTTGAAAAGACCTTTTTGATCTTGAGTGAGCTGAAACAAATGTCGATTGGAAATACGGGCAAACCCTATGGGTGAAATTATGCATTGTGTTCAACTTTGTGAGTGTGAGTGTTGCATTTGATTCCGAAGCTTTAAACTGTGAACCATTGTGTGAATATGGAATCAGTCTTTGTGTGAGGGCTTTTGAACACTTTGGTTGAGCTTGAACTTGCATTTTAAGCAAGTATTGTGAGCATGAGATTCTTCGATATTGGTGAGTCACAACTTTAATCTTTAAGTGCACAATTGATCTTTGCATGAGTAAAGAGTCTTGGTCTGTGCATTCATGATGGATTCTTGTGTAGCACTATCTGAGACACCCTTTTTAAACAGCGGAACTCGAGTTGCTTGAGGACAAGCAAAAGTTTAAGTTGGGGACTGATGAGTCCACAATTTGGACTCATTTAGGGCTATAGTTTGATAGAATTAGTTTCCTCAAATGCATATTTTGTCTCAATATCTGATGAAAATCATTAAGTTTCAGGTAATTGGAGTTTGATGGAAAGTATGGACACTACTTAGCAAAAAGGAACAAAGGCAAATGAAAGAACGAAGAAATGAAAATCTGAGAATCGCCGAACCCGTTCTGCGAGTCACCAAAATGTCTTATCCTCGCCTTTTGTTCCAGTGTGCTGAGCCCTGAAGGAAAGGATCAAATCGGTGGTGAAAATAATTAGTCGGCGTGTCGGCAAGCAGTTCTGCGAAGAAGTACTATGTCGCCTAATGATCCAAAACACGACAATGTTGAAGGCTAACGCAAAATGGCGATGAACTATACCAAAGGGCAGATCGCCGAGTTGATCGGCGATCCCAACTAACTGCGCCTGGTGATCTGCTGCAACACAAATTTTTAAACACTATAAATACTCATTGAGAGTTGTAGCTTAGTATCGAATTTTTATCTGTGAAAAGTATTTTTCAGACTTAGCTTCTATTTTTGAGTTCTAAGTTTGGAGAGGGTTTTGAAGAACTTGAAGATTCAAAGGGTTTCAAATCTAAGATCTTAGACTTGGGCCTTGAATATTCTTCACTCTTGGCTTGTTTTGAGACTTAAATCTTCATACCCATTTGAATGCAAACTCATATTGGTATAAATTTCTATCACTTATACATGTCTAACTAAAAACCCCAATTCTAGGGGCGTGATTTTGTGAATATGGGTTAAGTTAATTGTTGGGTCTAGCTTTTTGATAGTTTAATCGTTGTTTAAATGTGATTTCGTTTAGTAGTTGTGTTGGAACTTAATGAAATTGTAGTTCCAAAGACGATTTCACCTTTGTGTGTTCGGCTTGCGAGAGAGAGAGGTCGTAAAACTATGACTACTAAATTCATGGCCGGTGGGATTGGGTCGATATGAGGTTCAACTCGAGAGAATGGACCCTAGTCCTTTTCCCACACACTCAGTTCGAGAGAGTGAGTGGGTTAAGGCGGAGGCTGTGCTAAATGTGACAACTTGGTGTTCGAGAGAAATGGAGTTAATTCGGGGTAAGTTGCTCGAGAGAGAACTTACCCCCACTATAGTCTAGACTTTCAACGAATTTACTATCAAAAGCATGGACCCAATGATCAGTTTAACCTGTAATCCTATCACATCCCAAGAATCCCATCTCCTTGATTAGTACTCTTTGTATTTTCGCTATTTTTGCTTACTTGTTACAAATCCCCATTGATAATTGACACTTGTATCACTCCTTTAGATTTACTATGTTTACATTCAATAATGTCTATAGCTACGACTAATTAGAACAAAATTTTATTTTTCTATTAATTTTCAAAACCACTCCGTTGGGACTAGACCCCAACGCTTCGTTGGGTTACTTTATTATTGTACGATCATAGACACTTGAATTGAAAGTTGTGCTTTGATTACACAAACATCAGTAATCCACTGAACTGCACTAAGAAGATAACACTGAATTTGTCGAATTAATCTTCAGGTTGGTATCTATTCAGGCCTTATGGATGAGCTTCAAATCCTCGGTGATGATAATTGCAGTCTGTCGAGTGGGTTTGAAATAATTAGGTCAAGAGTCCTTTCAAGTTAAAAAAGAAATCATTTCATCTCTTTGTGATTATTTCACTTCTAAACTCTCAATACCCTTATTTTGGTATTTTGTGAAATCAATAGCGTGAATCTACTTGCTTGAAGGGTGGTGAAGTACTTGAAACATAATCCCGACCCTAGTTCCCTTGATTTTATGCTTTGGTACTATCTTTGAGGTTGGTTTTCGAGTTCTATCTTGTTATTCATGCTAGAAATCGTTGCTTTTTATGTGTGCTTGAAAAAATATTGCTATATATTTGTCTAATTTGTTTGGGTAGTGCTAGATAGATCATATTTAACTGTACCAGTAAGTTTGATAGTTGTTGTGCCTGAAATTTCTTAAATTTACTATGTTGGTTATAACTTGAAATTGAATCCTTGTTTGTACGGAGTCTTACCTTATTTGTGTGTGGGTGAACTCTAATAACCCCAATGTTTCCCTGAAATCATGTATTTTCCAAATAATGGATAGAGTGATGACTTTCTTAATGGCATATTGTCATTTTTGACAATGCTTTGTGAAATTTGGGGGAATTGTGAGTACCCATAGGTAGAAAAGCATGTGGGTAGACTATAAAACTCATTGGCATGTGGGTACTGTTTTGTATTGTTGTTGAAATTATGAAAATAAGAACTATGTTGAAAATTACATGTTAGGCAGACTTTATGTAGCTCGCCAAGGTAATTGTGCAAACACCAAGTAAGCCCCACACCGCCTTCTACGCTTGAATTTTTCACTTGAGTAATGATCCATTTGATGTGATTTTCTTTGTTCTCAAAAACCCACACAGTGTATCGTTAAGTGGGAGTGGACATCGCCTTTTATTCTTGTTCCTTTTAATTTTGCACTGTCGCTTTCGGTGTACTTATCTTTTGTAATTCTCCTTAAGTTTGTAATATTTAAAATAACAGGTTTATGTTTGACAAGCTGATCTATCGTAATTTACGCCAATCCTCATTGAGGTAAATGGAGAATAACAGAAATAAGGTTGTTATACTAACAAATAACTATATCAAGACACTTTAAATTAATAAATTAAAGTAAGAGGCCAACGGGTACCTCGAAACAAAACAATTTAAGCAAGGGTTTTATTATAAGGAAGTTTTGATATGATCTTATTTAAGTACTGACATGAGAGGAGTATATCTATAAATATGGAAAGAGTTATGAAACCTACAACATATCAAATATAAGGTCTACAAGTCTAGTATCGAACACACAAAACCATTCGCCAATACAACATCGAAGTAGAGAGTTATGACCTTTTTATCGCAGACTGTCGGGGCAAACCCGATCATGGTTCCAAGTCGGGTTTGGCCTATTTCTTAAAGTGCTTTTTGATTTTTAAAAGGTTAACCATTATATTTTTTTCAAACGAAAAACCTCCAGAAGCCATGGAAGAGTCCTCCAAGACCTTTGAGGTAAGAAAAGACCCCCCTTCTTGCTAGATTATTCATTGACTCATGTTTGAAGAAATGTTCTCCTTGTCACAACCTTCATTTTATGTTATTTCTTATCATCTTTTGTTGGGGTTGAAGGACTTTTGTGTTTAATATGTGTTTTAAATTATGTATATGGTTGAGCTACATTGATTAAAGGTTTTACACCTATTTTTTTTAAAGCAAATCATGGCTGGATGCTTGGAATCGACTCCTACAATCTCTGCTTCGATTTAGTGTTTTTTTCTTAAGGTTTGTGGATTTGCTATGGTGTTGGACCCTTCAGTCAGATTGTTATGCTGCACAAATGGAATATTTTTGGTTAAGGCAAGTTTCCTCCAAGCACCTCCCTCGTGTTTTTACTTTTTTGTCGATTTTAAGTCACAAGGGGTGTGTGAGTGTTATGGCTCCGTGCAGCCTTGTTGTTGTGTTGTTTTGAGCTGTTCAGATGTCAATATGATGCTACTAATGATATGGATGTATAATATATTTTTGGGCTCTATAGATTTCGTGTACATAAGATTATCAATTGAACAACGTGACATGCACCTTGTGATACTTCCTTGGGAACTTGCCTTTCTTATGAGATATTGATAGAGTCGTGTTGTTGTTAGAAGCAACTGGTTATTTTATTATTGTGACTTTGCATGTTGAGTTAAAAGTGGTCTGGTCGTAATGAAGACCTTAATGCCTTATTAATTTGTTATGGCTCATTTTTGCTGCCTGGTTTATTCCTGCATTATTGCATTACGGTTAGTTGCCCAAGTTTCATACAGACACCTTTTGCGCTTTAGTTGAAAGTTATGTTAAGGCTATTATTTGTCTCTTAGCATGATCCTAAAAACCTATGATTTGTATGGCAAGTGTATTATTATTATTTACCCTATAACCTTATCCTATTTAGTTGTTACCATCTTATGATATATTGTCTATCTGCGACTCTCTACTCATTGCTTAGTAGCAAAAAAAACAAAGGTATGATTATGTTTTGATAAATTATGATTCCTTGTTATTGTTGTGATATTTTATCGTCTTGTTGCTGCTTATGAGATTGTTTTGGCCTCAGAAAACACCGATATTGTAGGGTTCTGTAGCATATATATTGAGTTTATACCGAGCTTATTAGCCAGGTAGACCGAGCATATAGGTCAGGTAGACTTAGCCTACGGGCTGGGTAGACCGTGTCTATGGGTTGGGTCTGTACCTATGGGGAAACATATATTTATTGTACCATAGATCATCAGATTTGTGTTGATTCATGGCATATGTACATTCAAACACTTCTTATCAGATAATTACTGGGATCCAGGTAACAAAGATATTATGGATATTTTGCAACTATTTGTGCTCGTTAGAACCTATAGGGAATGCGTGTTGTTCGTACATGTCAAGCTTATGGGGGCTAGTTCAGGTTATTGCTTGTGATTTGGAATTCTTTTTTATTTTTATAGGGAGATAACACATTGTACTTCTGCTTCACCACTGCCTTTTTCGTTCAATACGTATTCATGAGTTTTAGTTTTAGCTTACCTTCTATGCTGGGTACATTATTTTGTATTGACGCCCCTTTCGTGGGGGCACTACATATCCATGCCAGCAGGTCCTGAGAAATGACAACACAAGCCTACTGAGTAGCACACCTGCCTATCCAACATATTGGTGGACTCTTTTCTTTCGGGGATTTCCAGAGTCCCAGGGGTTTTCTTGTTTTGTTTTAAATAATTTTGGGTGGATTGAGGCCCTTTCCCATACAAGTGTTATATTTGTAGAGGCTTGGAGACCAGTGTGTTGGGTTGTATATCCACATTATTAGCCATATTGGTCTTGCCTTCTACTTGGCTAACGTTTTATAGGGTCTTGACATAGGGTTTATATAAATTTCACTTTTTAACTTCTTTATAGAGATCATGGTGGCTTTGATGGCCCACATAGCATTTATGCTTTCCTGTATACTATGGTAGCCTCGACAACCCTAACAAGATTCTGTGTTAGTTGGTTATTGCTTTATATAAACTTTTGGTAGTAGTAGTTTTAATTAGAGTTGTTTACAGGGGCCTTGCCGGTCGAGGGCTTATTTTTAAGCCGAGATATACTTGTTTTTTTCATGACTTTGTGTGGCTTCCATACTCCATTAACTAGATTTTCGACTTGGTACCATAGAAATGTCGTATCCTAAGGAGTCTCTAAGCTGTGTCAAGTAGAGTCTTGCTTATAAATGTGTTGTGCACGACATTCCATAAGCTTGAAGCTATAGACATTACAAAATTTACCCTTCTTTTACTCAAAACGTGCTATAGAGCTGAGTAATATGGGTCGAACTCTTTGAATTTTGCTTATTAATTACATAGACATCTTGCATATCAAGACTCTGTATTGTCATATGTTAGTTCATTTATTACTGGGCTGTTTTCCATAGTATGAGAATCATTGCGACGGCCTTTTAATATACTACCCCAGTTAGCGACACTATTATTGCCAAAAAGGTTTACCGAGGTTGTGTAGTAGAGATTGATTGTTGTAAGATGTTGGTAGACTTAATAGAGCTAGAGATAATGGACTTTGACATTATTATGGGTATATATTAGTTGGCACCTTCTTATGCTAATGTTGACTGTCGCTCGAAGATTGTAAGGTTCCAGTCAGGAGTTTGACACTGGAAGGGTAATTTAGCGACACAAAAAGGTAGGTTTATTTCATATCTTTAGACGTGGAAATTGATTGCTAAACGCTATATTTTTCAGACTGTTAGAGTTCATGATACCTGCCTAGTACCATATATCTTACAATCTTTTCGATGGTTAATTACTTTCCAGACGTATTTCTAGGTGACTTACCTGGTATTCCCCCAGAACATGAGACTAATTTTTTTATTGGTGCATTACTTGATGTAAAACTGATATCAATTCCTCATAAAAAATTGAACCAACAAAATGAATAGAACTGAGGGAGTAGCTAAAAGACTTGTTAGATAAGGGCTTCATCAAGCCAAGTGTGTTGTCGTGCGGTTTACTTGTATTGTTTGTGTGGAACAAAGATTATTCATTGCGCGTATGTATAAACTACCAACAAGTGAATATGGTGAATATAAAGATAAAAAAATATTGGATGCCGAGAATCTATGACTTGTTTGACTAGCTACAAAGTGCATGATATTTCTCAAAAAATGATTTATGGTTAGGGCATTATCAGTGAGGGTTTGAGAGAGTGATATTCCAAGGAAAACTTTCCAAATTAGATATGATCGTTTTGAGTTTCTTGTGATGTCCTTTGGTTTGATGAATGCCCCATCAGTTTTTATGAACAGAATGAATAGCATATATATGTAATTCTTAAAGTTTTTTATTATTGTGTTTATCAATGATAATCTCATATTTTAACATTTAGAGTTTGAGCGTAATGAAAATCTTCCAGTGGTGCTTCATGTACTCTAAGAAAAAAAATAGCATTCTAAGCGCTCAAAGTGTGAGTTCTGGCTGCATTATGTGGTCTTCTTGGGCCAATTGTATAACATGCTTGTATACATGTTAACATGTAGAAGATTCAGGCTGTGAAGACTTGTTCTAGATCCAGAATCCAAAAAGGGCTTCGTAGCCTTCACGGTTTAGCAAGCTATTATAGGAGGTTCATAGAGGGATACTCTTCTCTTTGAGCACCATTCACTAAGCTAACTAAGAAAGTAGCTAAGTTTCAGTGAAAAATAATATCCGATTAGAGCTTTCAAGAGCTGTAAGACATTTATTTCAACGCCAGTTTTGACATTACCAGAGGGTCTAGAGGGCTATGTGTGTTGTAATGCTTCAGTCATTAGGTTGGGTCATTTTGTGATGCACCATTATAAGGTGATTACTTATTCTTCTAGACAGATAATGAAGCATGAGAAAAACTACCCGATCCATGATTTAGAGTTTTCCATAGTTATTATTGCCATGAAGATCTAGAGGCATTACTTATATGGTGTGCATTCTTATTTTTAAACATATCATAAAAGCCTCATGTTTATTTTTTGGCAAAAGGAGTTGAATCTATGCCGATGCCGATGTCTTAGGTTGCTGAAAGATTATGATGTGGACATCCTATACCATCCATTAAAGGCCAATGTAGTAGATGATGACCTAAGGCATAAATCTATGGGTACCATATGATATTTAGGAGTATAGAAGTGGGAGATAACCTAAGAACTTCATCGACTAGATAACTTGGGGGTGAGGTTATTGCTTTTTGATGAAGGGGTCACAATTTTGGGCAAAACCATATTATCTCTAGTTGTGGAGGTGACAACACAACAACAAGAGGATCCCATCTTCGAGCATCTCAAGGAAAAATCTAAGCAAAATAAATCTTTAGCCTTTAATATAGTAGAGGATGACACACTTAGATGTGGACATCAAATGTGAGTTCCAGATGTTGTTGGTCTTTGATAGTAGATAGTGGTAGAAGCACACTATTCTTGATATTCTGTTCACCTAGGTTTTATGAAGATGTATCACGATATTAAAGAGATTTATTGGTGGCCTAGGATGAAGAAAAGTGTTGTTGAGTTCATAGCACAATGTCCTAACTGTCAAAGGGTGATGGTCGAGCACCAGAAACCCAATGGAATTACTCAAGAGATACCCATTCCATTGTAGAAGCGGGGGTTAATAAATATGGACTTTGTTATATGTTTTAAAATGCTTTCGATGAAAGCTTTATTCTATTTGGGTAATCATTGATAGGCTAAGAAAATTAGCCCATTTCTTGTTGGTCATGACTACATTTTCAACTGTGGATTATGCAGGTCTATGTATTAGAGAGATTATTAAATTGTGTGGTGTCCCTGGGTCAATTATTGTAGAGGGAGGGTCATAATTTATAACACATTTTTGGAAATATTTCTAGAAGGGTCTGGGGACGTTGGAAAACCTTAATGCCATATTTTATCTTTGGACTGACGACCAAGTTAAGCATACTATCCATAGGCTTGAGGATATTGTAGAGCGTGTGTGGTAGATTTCAAAGGAAATTGGGCTTATCACATTCCACTTATCAACTTTTCTTATAATAATAGCTATCATTCACGCACATGTTTGGGTGCCATATGAAGCTTAGGTAAGAGGAAATGTAGATTCCTTTCTTGGTTGAGTTGAGGTTTAAGAATCAGGTTTGTATGGACAAGACTTCGCGCAGCAGACCACAACATAGGTTAAGTTAATTAGAGAGAGTTGTTCTTTACATCTTAGAGCCCCCAAAGATCATATACAAGTGTTAGGAGATGAGACTTAGTATGTAGAGGTTGATGATTGGATTTTTCTGGAAGTTTCACCGAGGTAGGGCATTATGAAATTCAACAGAAAGGGCAAGTTGAGCCCTAGATACATTAGGGCTTACCACATCTAGCAACGGATAGGACGAATTGCCTATGAGCTAAAACTTCCTCCGGAGTTAGAAACAGTACACCTAGTTTTTAATTTTCTATGTTATGGAAGTGTCCTGGAGATCCAACACATATAGTGCATACAACATATATTGAGATGTCAAAAGAGCTATCTCATATATTCAAATGTTAGAAAAAATATTTTATGAAGAAGTCCTTGTTGCCAAAAAAATTGTGAAGTTTGAAAAAATAATGTTTTATGGAAGATCCATCAGGTGGAAGAGGAGGATGTGGGATGTTGAAGAGGACATTGAAACTAGACATCCCCACTTGTTCATTCCCTCAGATGTTTTGCACGATAGTTAGAGAATAGACCCGCATTTGAGTGTTCGAGATACGTCGCATGATCTGATACAACTTCCTATGTTGTCTTATTTGATTCCTTGTATATTATCCTCATTCAAGGATGATGTTCCTATGCTGGAAAAATGTACTACCCCTTACGTTTGTAGCATTTAAAATAACAAGTTTATGTTTGATAGGCCGATCTATCGTAATTTATGCTAACCCTCACTGAGATAAAGAGAGAATAATCAAAATAAGGTGGTTATACTAAGAAATAACTATATTAAGACACTTGAATTTATAGATGGAAGTAAGAGGCCGAGGGTTACCTCGGAACAAACAAAATTATGTGAGTGATTTATTATAAAGAAGTTTTCATATGATCTTATTTATGTTTTCACTTGAGAGGATTATATCTCCCAATCCATAAAGAGTTATGAAGCTTACAACATATCAAATCTAAGGTCTAGGAATCTAGTTTCAAACACGCAAAATCGTTCGTCAATAAGACATCGGAGTAGGGAGTTATGACCATTTTACGACAAAGTGTTTGGGAAAAGATGGTCATGGATCAGGGTCGGGTTTGGCCGCCTCTTAAAAGTGCTTTTTTAATTTTAAAAGGATAACCATCACATTTTCTAAAAGAAAAATGTCCAGTAGTCGTGGAAGAGTTCTCCAAGACCTTTGAGGTAAGAAAATACCCCCTTCTAGCTTGATTCTTCATTGCCTCATGTTCTAAGAAATTTTCTCCTTGTCGCAAGCTTCGTTTTGTGCTATTTCTTATCAACTATTTTTGTGGTTGATGGATTTTCATGTTGAATCTGGGTTTTAAATTATATGTTGTTTTGATTTGGTGTTTTTCTGGTAAGGTGTTGGACCCTTGAGGAAGATTTTTATGCAGGACAAATGGAATATTTTTGGTTAAGGTAAGTTTCCTCCAATCACCTCCCTCGTGTTTTTACTTTTTTTGTCATTTTGTTTGTTTTGAACCATGAGAGGTGTTTGAGTGATGTGACTATGTGCTACCTTGTTGTTGTATTTTTTTGAGTTGTTTAGATGAGGATATGATGCCACTAAAGTTATACAGGGATGGGATATTTGTGCGCCACTTTTAGATTTCAGGTATAGAGGATTATGTATTGAACATCGTGAAGTACACCTTTTGATATTTGCTTGGGAACGTGTCGTTCTTGTGACATATTGATAGACCCGTGTTATTGTTAGCAGCTATTTGTTATTTTGATATTCTGACGTTGTTTGTTGAGTTAAAATTTCTCTGGTCGTAATGATGACCTTAATGCCTTATCAATTGGTTATGTCTAATTTTTGCAGCCTGGTTGATTCTCGCATTATTGATTTACCTTTAATTGGCCTAGCTTCATAGAGGCACCTTTGCGATTTGGTTGAAAGGTATGTTAAGGCTATATTTTCTCTTTTCGCATGATCCTAAAAGCCTAAGCTTCTTTAGGCCGATGTATTATCATTATTTACACTGTATCCTAATCCTATTAACACAACTACTATCTTATGATTTAACGTCTATCAGCGACACTCTACTCTTTGCTTAGTAACCTAGAAAAACATGTTATGATTATGTGTTTATTAATTATAATTCCTTCTTATTGTTGTGATATTTTATCGTCTCACTACCTCTTATGAGCGTGTTTTGGCCTCATCAGACCCTGACATTACAGGGTTCTTGAATATACAAATTATTTCTTATACTGAGCCTGCAGGCCAGGTAGACCAAGTCTATGGGCCAGTTAGACCAGGCCTACATGCCGGGTAGACTGAGCCTACGAGCTGGGTAGACCGAGTCTACGAGCCGGGTAGAACGTCCGTACGGGGTGGGTAGGGTGTACCTACGGGGTAGCATAAATCTATTGTACCACAGAACATCAGATTATTCATGGCACATGCACATTTATACATATCAAATCATATAATCATTTGGGTCCATATATGGGGATAATATGGATTTTTAATGACTATTCGTGTTTGTTAAGACCCACAACGATTGTGTGGTATTTGTACCTGTCTGGCTTATGGGGACCAAATCAAGTTATTGCTTTTTATGTACTTATATTTTATTTTTATAGAGAGATAAGGTATTGTACCTCTTTTTCACTCATGCCCTTTTCATTCAGTACTATACTTTAGTTTCAGCTTACAATGCATGTTGGGTAAATTATTTTGTACTGACGCCCCTTGCATGGGGGAGCTGCATCCACACCTGCAGGTCCTTAGCGACAACAAGATAGAACTCTCGAGTGGAGCGACTGCCTATCCAACATATTGGTTGACCCTTTTCTTCTAGAGGTTTCCAAAGTCCTAGAGGTTCTCTTGTTTTGTTTTTAAAGATTTTTGGTAGGTCAGGGCCCTTTTTCGTCCGAGTTTTATATTCGTAGAGGCTTGCAGACTAGTGTGTTTTGTTGTATAGCCACGTTATTGTTTATATTGTCCTTACCTTCTAGTTGGCTGATGTTTGATAGGTGCTTGACATATTGTTTAGATACATATCTTTTTTAACTTCTTTGTCGAGATCATGGTGGTTTTGATGGCCCACGTAGCGTCAATGCTTTCCTAAATCCCATGGTCGCCTCGATGGCCCAAAAAGTCTTCTGTGCTAGTTGGTTATTGCTTTATATAAACTATAGGTAGTAGTACTTTTCATTGTAGAGTTGTTTATAGGGCCTTTGTTGGCCGAGGGATTATTTTTAAGTCGAGATATTCTTGTTTATTTTCATTATTGTATGGCTACCATGCACCATTATCATGTGGTTCAGTGTGGTCGGCATAGGCCTAAGTTGTTGGCAAGAGGTGCCTGTTGCACCACTTGAGTTTAGGTGTGACATTTTTTTCAGCCGAAACCAATTCAGCAAATCACCAAGTGGAGATGACTCCACCATTCATTCTTGAGTTTTATAAATATATGGTTTGTCAACTTTAGCAAGCTTTCATAAGTTGTTAGGTGAGTCGTTGTCCTAATCGTTGTGCTTGAGAACCTAGTTTCAACTTTGTTTCTTTTGGGTTTGATTTCAACTAACCTTATTAATATGTTTGAATGACTGTCTTTTAAAGGAAATATATATAACTAAAGGAAAATAAGTCTTTACATCCGATATAGAGTTAGAACAAGAGTCTCCTCTTCCTCCCCCATTTAAAAAAAATAAGGGGATCTTTATCATCGAGCAACCTGAGGCTCCTCACCAAAAACAAGCCACTTCTCTCTATTAAATGTGTGTAAGCGAGCAACAAAAGATAGTGGTTTTGAAAAAAGGGCAATCATCCGATCCAAGTTGGTTCAGGCTAATAAAACTCAATCCCATGCTTCGCGTGTTCGCCCAATCATCGCTCAAAGGGTCCATAACAATCTCATGGTTATTGCAGAACATACGATTATCTAAGAGAGATGACTCTCCACGGATGGAGTCATGAGGTACCCATGCATCTGAGATATGATCAAGTTTTATGGGTCTGAGAGGTTAACAAGACAATATCCTTCTGATGTTCTAGCATGGGAGCATGAGTTCTATACAACTTATGCAGAAGCCTTGCTCAAAAAGAGAAAAGGCACAGTCCGGAAACTATTGGAGGAGGTCAAAATTAGGGGTAAAATGGTACTATTTTATGTCGTGATAAATAAAATATTGGGCACAAAAGGTGATAGTAATAGATATTACAAGCATAGTATAAACAGAGCCCTATAAGAACTAAAGGGGTGGCTATCCCCTCTCATCTGTGATTTCTCCCCGCAATGGATAGTTGAGGGAGTGAGTATAGAAAAGAAGGACATGAACATCACCTCCAAATATTGGTTCGGTTTCATTAGTAGCACTATCATACCATCCTAAAATAAGTTCATTCTCCGTCTTCCGAAAGTCCTATTAGTTGGGAGTATCATGGATCAAATTGAGATCAATGTTGGTGGGCTCATTGTTGAAAAAATGTTGATGAAGGCACGTCAAGAGAAAACTTATGTCATGACCCAAGGTATACCCTAGGTGTAACATGTTGTATAGAACCCCGAGAGGCCCTACACAAGCAACTTAGCATACATCATACAATATATAGAAATGAAAGAAAATGTCAAAATATAAGAGTTTTATACAACGAAGTGGAAGTTTAACAATGTCTCAAAGCCATCTAGAAAAAAAGAGTGATCGGAACGTAACCCATACATTAAGTTCAAAATTAAAATGTAAAGACAACATGAAATAAAGACTTGGTCTTCAGAACATGAAGACTCACCAATCTTCAATACCTTTAAAGGATTCTTAGCCACATAAATGCGAATATGGAGCTTCGGACCCTACATTTGCAAAAATTTAGGCAAGAGTTTGTGATAGTACAAAAATATACCAACTATGATAACAATGCATCAAGTATGAAAATCATGCTAAGAGGGACCTTTTAATGATATGCAATGACCAGGAAAAAACATGAATAAAAGAGTTAAAAATATAAGTCATAAAAACACGGTCAATGCAAGCTAACATCTTCAAAAGATTCTTGAGATACTTCTTGAAGTAACCTTGATTCATTAGTATGGGATATTTACCTTTAACCGAAATGTAAGACCATGTGAGCGATTAACATGGAATCCGGTGTCTACCCCACACCGAAAAGAGGTGTTCTCACTTGCCAAGGTAAGAACCATACACTTCTAACTTACGTGGATCCATCTAGCAACAATGCAGCCGCATCATACGGTTGTCTCACTAATCCCCCATGGACACCTTTATTAACTAAATCAAGGCTTCAATAGAAGTATTGCAACAACAAATTATTTAGAACGATATGCGTTGGACATTGCAAGATCAACTTATTAAACCTCAGGCATGTCTCGTGCAAAGTCTCACCTCCAATAATCTTGAAATTTTGGATTAGGAGATGAAGTTTAACCATCTTTGAGGGTCGAAGGAATCTCTTCAAGAGGCATCAATTAGCTCTTCCCATGAAGTGATTGAATCATTTGTCAATTCTGTCAGCCATCGTGTAGCCTCTTCGATTAAACAATGTAGGAATAAACTTAACCTCACAAATTCTTAGGAGTTATTCTAGAACAGAAAGAGTCCACATTCCTCCTTGAAATTCCTAAGGTTTTAATGAGGATCATCATGAGCTAGACCCCAAAATAATTCCTTTCATCTAAAGCAATTGTATCATAGTTCCGGTGATGTGAAACACAGTCCTCCCAGTTGTAGGAGGTATCTAGATAGCTCATGTGATTTGAATAATATTATTAGGTATTCCATTTGAATCCCCCATGTTGTCGTTTTGACCATAGTGATTGTCATTGTCACTCATTTTATCAACATGCAAATCAGTAAACAACACAAAACAACAAATCTACTACGAATAAAAAAAATTAAAAATTTAATTTCGCAATTTGTGACGGATGGTTAAAACCCCAATTCTAAGGGTGGAATTATAGGGTTTGATGTTGATTTAATATTGTGGATATTGTGTTTTTCTTTATTTTATTGTTCTTCATCCACGGATTTGGCCTATTAGCATGGAGTTAACTCATGGGTAAGGTAACAAACTTAATCTTAATTTAGATCTTCGGTTGATGCTCGAAAGAGATTGATTGTAGTGGGTAATTAGTCTAACTCATGAAATTTAGGTTTGATGCCTATTATTTGCTTGAAAGAGAAATTATGGGTGGGATCTATTTGGGCAAATCTGCTTGAAAGAGAGATTTTGTAAGGTAGTGGGTTGATTTGTAATTCACAAAGATGAGACATAAAGGAGATTCTAAGAACTAGTACTATGAGATTAATCAAAGAAGATTATTGTCATAAATGATGATCCAGCCTATCCATGATTTTTTAACAAAATTGACCAACATAATTACCCCTATGTGACATCGATTATAATTCCCGCACCCCTAGATTTTTTTCTAATTGTTTGAATTTTTGATGTTCTAGTTTATTTGCGACTCTTGATATAAAAACCTTTTTTTCGTAAATTTGGTATGATAATCCGCCCACTGTTTTGAAGTGCTGCAAATGAATTGTTTTACACTCTAAATTTCTTGAAAGAATTCCTTTCACTATATTACTCTCTATGAGATTCGACCGTCACTCTTTGTTTGGAAGTTTTATTGTCAGCGATCATTTATTCTCTTATGGTGTGTTTGGCATGAAGGAAAACATTTACCAGCAAATATTTTCCAATTTTTCATGTTTGCTTAGGTAAAATGTTTTGGAAATTGTTTTCTAAATCAGCTCATTTTCCTCAAATCTAAGGAAAATGACTTCCCTTCAAAAATTAAGGAAAACATTTTCCAAAACATTCCTCCAACTTCATATTACAATTTTTTTGTTGAAAAAATAAATTTAAAGTTTATTTTTAAATAATAATTTTTTACTTCAATTTTTTTTTATTTTACCCCCTCCTCCGCAAACCCCTTCTCATAAAAAAAATTTAAAGTTTGTTTCACCCCACCCGCCCCTACCCTCGACCCCCCAACCCCCCAAAATAATAAATTTAAAGTTTGTTTTTAAAAAATACTTAAAATTTAAAATTTTCTTT